>JANHFT010009184.1:0-11848 GCA_032467955.1 Pseudoxenodon macrops
AGAAGATGCCGTTCTGCCTAGAGTCCCAGTCTCTCTGTCTCTGCCATCAGCGACTTGGAATGGGTACCCCCTTGAAGATTGATGTGGGCCTTGGTGGTCATGTTGTCTGTGAGAACCAGCACGTGACCTTTGGTGACTCTGGACTGGAAGGATTTGAGGGCCAGATGGACCACCCTGAGCTCCAGCCAATTGACGTTGTGCCTTAGTTCCTTTGGTCCCCACCATCCCTGTGCCATCCATGCTTGTAGATGAGCTCCCCAGCCTAGGAGGCTGGCGTCTGTAGTAATTGTCAACCTGCTGGGCTCCTTGAACAGGCACCCTCTGAGGATGGCCCTGGAAGTCCACCACAGTAGAGATGTGAGGACCTTGGGGGGGGACCCTGGTAAGGCAGAAACCACTGCAGGGTCCTGGCATGCAGCCATGCGCACGGAACAATGCCTATGTATGAGATCATCTTGCCTGACAACTGAGAAAGAGTCAGGAGGCTCACCGAACCATGGGCTCAAAGGCCCTGGATCATGGAATTGAGGCTGGATAGGCGATCCGGCGATAGGAAGACCATGCACCTGGAAGTGTCTATAATAGCCCCAAGATGCTGAAGTTGGGTGGCTGGGTGAAGGTGGCTTTTGACCTCGTTGATTGAAAACCCGTGCTCCCGAAGAGCACAGATCGTAATCCTGAGGTCTTCCTCCGCTTGAGGCAGTGAGGAGGACTGAACCAGAATGTCGTCTAGGTAGCACTGCAGCCTGATCGGCACAGAACGCAGACTGGCTGTCAATGCCGCCAACAGTTTTGTGAAGACTCTGGGGGCGGAAGAGAGGCCGAATGGAAGAGCTCTGTATTGAAAGTGCTTGCCCTGGAAGGCAAACCGAAGATACCTCCTGTGGGCTGGCAAGACCGGCACATGAAGGTATGCTTCCGTCAGATCGATGGAGGAGAGGAAGTCTCCCTCCCGGATGCTTTCTAGGATGGTGTGAAGTGTCTGCATCTTGAAGCACTTGTAGACAATGCACTTGTTCAGGAATTTGAAGTCGAGAAAGGCTCGCCATCCGCCTGAGTTTTTCCAGATGACAAAGAGTATGGAGTAAAACCCCTGGCCTACCTCCTCGGGAGGAACCGGTTGGATGGCATGAATCTCCAACAGGTGATGAATAGCAGATTCCATCCTTGTTGGGTCTCTGGGTACCGGACAGCTCCTGAAAAACTCTGTGGGGGGAGGGGTAGAGAAACTCTAGAGACAGGCCAAACTGAACTGTCTCGAGGACCCACCTGTCCGAGGTTGTAGCCTCCCACTTGTGAAAGAACAGGCTGAGGCATCCTCCTATAGGTGGGTCGGATCTGCAGTCACTTTGAGCGCCGGAAGGGGTGGCTTCCTGCCCCCAGAAAGGGCCTCTTACTTGCTGGCGACTACGGAAATCCGACTGCCGGTCTTGTCTGCCAGGAAACTGCCGGCCAGAATGCTGGTAGTGTGTTCCCTGGCCAGACCCCTGAAAGTGCTGGTGCCTAAAACAAGGCAAAGGATGGCGATCCCTGCGCCGGAACAAATAAGGAATAACCTTACCCCTGCTCTTAGATTTCACCAGGATAGGGTCAAGAACCTTTCCAAACAGCTTGTCACCTGCAAAGGAAGCCGAGGCTAACCGCCACTTATTCTTGTTGTCAGCTTGCCAGTGTTTTAGCCACATCATGCGCCTGGCCGTAACTGCTGAGGCAATGGATCTAGAAGAGAATTTGGCAGTGTTAAGGGTGGCATCAGCCGAATACTCATCCTAATGATGTCCTAATGTAGCCTGACGTCTCCTGAGGGAATCCTCGCCTGCAGCAAGGATGCCCTGTTGAAAAAGGAAGACGAAGTGGCTGCCTTCACCGCCCAGGCAGCCGCCTGGTGTGCCTTGAGGAATGCCAATTCCATCCTCCTGTTATCCAACTTGAGGCCATCCAGAGTGTCCGTTGGGATGATGGTGGAGGAAGTTAAGGCAGCTACTGGAACATCCACTGCTGGAACTTGCAGGAGATCTGAAAATTCTGATTCCACATTATACAGCCTTCTCTCTGCACCAGAAGGAGACGGCCCTACTCCTGGCTTGGCCCACTGTCTTTGCACCACGTCCCTGAACAATCTGGGGGCTGGGGCTGTGTCTGGCTCTATAGTGGGCTCAGAGTCCATGACCTGACGGGCCAGGTCTGGATGCAGAGTTAGCAGGGGTAGAAGGGCCTAGCCTTGTGACCTCCATGGCCTTGCACAACAAAGATTTGAATTGGTCTGAATGGAAAAGGCCGGTAAAGGCAGATTGCTCAGGAGAAACTTCCTCCTACCCAGACAGACCAGTAAATTCGCCCTCCTCCAAGGAAGAGACCACACTTCCCTCAGAAGGCACTTGGGCTGGAAGCCTGGGAAGATCTGGCCATCTGTCTCGGGAATCCACAGCCTCACTGAGGCCCTTGCGCAGTGGAAGGTCCCTAGCAGAAAAACCCAGCTGTTGAACTGCTGAGGTAATGCCTTGGGAAATGGCCCTGCACATCATTAATTGGAGATGACCAGGCAAAACTGAAACAGCCTCATCCCTCTCAGAGCCAAATTCAGCGGCTGAAGCACAGGGCTCCAATTGTTCCCCAGGGCCAGGATTGGATCCAGATTCAGCAAAAACATCTTTTGGATCCACCTGCAGAGGAGAAGTGCTCACCACCGCCATCTGGTGACCAAGCAGGGTCCGTCTGCAAAATGTGGCTGGGACTGGCTGATAATTCCCTCTCCTGCAAAGTGAGTGGGCGTGGGGAGTCAGCCCTGCCCTCAGGAATGGCTCCCAGGGAGTACCCAGTTTCAGAAGCCCTGGCCCTAATCCCTTGCTGCTCTGCAGGAAACTGGAGCTGAGCAGCTTCCTTCTGGAGCGCCCTGGAGCCATGAGGAGATTTGGAGGTGACCTTCCTGCCTCTGGGCTCTGCTTTCAGAGGCGCAGGACCCTTGCTACGGGTTCAAGGGTCAGCCATGCTTGCCCTGCTGCTGAAGAAAAATGCAGCCCGGGCCGCCCACGCCTTTAAATTTGGTGCCAAAACTGTGCCCAGTAATTCAGGGTGGCAATCACCCTGCCACTCCCCCCAGGGACTCAAAGTCTCCCACAGGCTAGAGAGGCTATCTCTCTCTCTCTCTCTGCCCAAAGCCCAGGGCACTCAAACAGCCCCTAAAGTAACCGCCAGGCTGCTAGCCTCTCGGGCGGAGGCGCAGCAATGAAATGCCCTGGGGCACGACGCGAAGGAAGGAACAAGGGCCGAGGCTATTAGCCTAATGGCCCAATGGGCTCCTATAATGGCACGGCAAAGCCTGCCCCCCCCCCCACCGCTGCGCAAGTAAAAGGAATGGCTGAGGCTGCTAGCCTACTGCCCTGCTTCAAAAATGGCCACCTTACCAACGCGGCACTTAAAGCCCCAAACAGCCAAGGCTACTAACATGTCGGCCTGGGCTATCCAAACCTCTTCTTACTTGAAGAAGCCAGGAATGGGAGCGTGCTCCAAAAAGACGTCCTATCTGATTGAAGACTGAGCGAATCTGGGAGCCACCAGACGAAGTAGGCGGGATCGGAATTCAACTAATCACGTGCTCAGTCTTCAATTGATGGACAGGAGTGAACACCCACGCATGGCTTCTCTCTCCCCCCTCACCAAGAAGAAAAACCAGGGTGTGATTTACCAATGGAGTGGCTATGTAGTTGTATGCATACCTTGCTATGTCCACATGATCCCTCTATTTCATGAGCTGCACTGGCTGTCAGTATATTTCCAGATTCAAATCAAAGATGAATATATAGTCATCATCTATATAGTCGACATGGCCTAGGGCCCAAATCGCCTATATCTCATGGTTTCTACAAATCTGGTGAATGCTATATTGATACACACCAGCTTCCTTTGATTAAACAATGCCATCTATCTAGATTCACTCAGTAAATGTGCTTTTGATGTTGCAGGACCTGTCTGATATGAAATCCCTTCTGAAATTCATGTAGATTCAACTCTATTAGCATTTCATAAGGCCCTAAAAATTCTCCCACTGTGGGTTAGAATGAACCTTCTTGTTGGATGTGTTTTTGTATATGTATTTATATTAAGTGAGTAGTTCCTTTGTTTTGTTTCATATTATGTTTAATTGCTTAATATATTGTAAGGCAGCCAGAGTCAGTTTAGAGTTTCTAAATTGAAGTAAATAAGTGCAAATTATATAATATATATTCAAAGACTGCATCTACACCTAACAACTGGAAGGATGTTACTATTTTCTATTATAATGGGAAAGATAGCAATAGTGAATGCAAAAACTAAAAAAAGAAATTAATTTGTTAACAATGCCTGGGAATGTATTTGGCAAAAATTTAATTCAAAGGAAAAGAGGTGATAATGAACAAAACTTGGAAAAGGCAGCTAGTGTGCATATCAAATTTATGTTCTTTAGCAAATTACTGAAAAATATACAAATGTGAACATGGAAGTTCATTCTACATGTTTTGATTTACAGAAAGTGTATGATAATGTGAATGGGTGTGGATTATTAAATGTTTTGCATTAATATGTAATTCAAGGCTGGCTGCTGAATGTACTAATATAATAATACGATGGAAATAAAATGAGTTAGAATAGATGGAATGTTTAGCAAATGATTCTACACTAAAAAAAATAAGCTTGTGTGACATTCCCTTAATATGCCTAATATATTTATAGAAAATTGCTAGAAGTTAGTTAGGGATATAGTTAGCATGTGTATTTTATATGCATATGAATGACATCACTGGCTGAATCATTTTCAGCAAATGTTAGGCCTGTACAATGCAACAACAAAAATATGGTTCAAACATGGATCTGAAAATTACTGTATAAAAATCCAAGGAAATTGTATTTGACAGAGAAAATTGAATAACAAAATACAGGCTATATATAAATGGCAAAAAAACTAGAGCAAATAGAAAGTGTGATTTGATAGAATCTCTACTTGAAGATGAGGAAATAGACAGAGAAATTTCAGAGAAAATGAAATAGAAAAGCTTTGGGAATTACTGGTATATGGTCTACTGCAATGAATCAATGTTTGTCAAAGGAAGTGAAAATGATTGTAACAGCATCCTTCTGCCCATTGGAAGTAAGAGATGGGTACATCATGAGAAACACATACCTTGGAACTTACTTATATTTCAATAGGAAAACAGATGAATGTACCAGGCTAAGTTATTTGGAATTGGCTAACAAGTCAATAAATAAAGTTCCACCAGCTTTTTACTAATTCTATTGCTATGGACATTAGCAAGGGAATTGATGTGGATTGTAAAGAAATACTGAGTATGATTGAATTGTTACTTCTTTTAATGTAACAGATAGCTGTTTATGCAACTAGCTATTGCTCATACTTACTTGTTCCTGCTCGTGGTGAATGAGATGTATCTGGTATTGGAGAATGTAAGGAAGGATTGGCTGGTGACATTCCAGGCATACGTGTTGCTGCAGAAGGACCAGAAATCTGAGGTGAACCTGGCCAATTCCCGGCACGTTGACTGGGTGACATCATTGTGTATGGTGAACTAGGGTCTATTGTGCCTGTGAAAATGTCAACATCTTGAAAACAGTTTTCTCAGAGAGTAATATGGTAAAAGAATTGAGAAACTACAAGAATATCAGAATGGTACAGCCATAGTCTATCTGAACCTGGGTACCAAAATACAATAAAACCTTCTGCCTTGCCTGCTTTCACTATATCATAACCAAGAGGAAGAAATTGGAAGTACCCACTTACTTCAATTAACTACAATTTGTCACACGACATATGAATTGTTTAAACTATGGTTTACTGAAACAAGCTAGGAGAAAAATAAGCTATAAGTTACACTGGACAACAAAGATCTTGCTTCCTGAACACTATTGGGTGTATCTTATACATTTTTAGCTATTAATCACAAAAATATACTGTAATGTAACTTATTTTATAGAAATCTTCTGTTTTTTACACAATGGCAATGTACCCTCTTAGGAGTGACAATCTGTAAGCCCATATTCGAAACCTGAATGCTGCTGTGTGATGGAGTGAGCTTTTATCATTTGCTCATGGCTCCTGCTGACCTAGCAGTTCGAAAGCTTGAGTAGATAAATACCGTAGGTACCACTTCAGTAGGCTCATTAATGGAGATATAAAAAGAGCCCCCTAACTGGTTGTCCCCCCGGACAATGGCAACAGCTAATCCTTTCACCAAAGAAGCTCCTGGGCGCTACCAACACAACAACAGTACCTGCTGGCTATGCTTTGACATGGAAGAAACTTACAAAAACATGAAACTGTTGTTGAAGCACATTTAGTACATCAAGAACAACTGGAATATTTGGGGAGATCTAAAAGTAGTGGTTCTGCTGCTTGGAATGCATTTCAGATATACCAAGTACCGCTGTTACATATGTAAATGGGACAGCCATACATGAGAGGCACATTACATGAAAAAGAAATGGCCACTCCAGAAGAATTTGGTTTCAGGATAGAAAAACATGGCACATGAACTACTTGTTGACCTGGCAAAGGTATTTTTGCTTTTGCTTCATATGAACTCAAACTCAGATGAAAACTTTTGTGAAAGCAATGATCAAGGAAAGTGAATGTTTTCAATATTTGAGACAGATGTTTCCAAGAATAATTGATGCTAAGATTAAGGAAGACATTTTTGTTGGTCTACAAATCAGATACATCATCAATGACAAGCGGTTCAAAGTTCTGTTAGTGGGGTCAGAGAAAATCACCCAGAAAACAGTCAAGTATGTTGTTTAGAATTTTCTTGGCAACTACAGACCATCAAACTAAGTTTAGCTGGTTGAACATTTTACAGCATACAAGACCATAAAGTGCAATATGTCACTGAAGGTTCATTTTTTGCATGAAAGAAAATGAAAGATTTCACCAGGTTGTTGGCACAATGGAAAATGGTATCAGGGAAAATATAATCCATCAACACTGGCTGATTACTTTTTGACACTGCAGTGAGATGCATCAGACACTGAGTACAAACAAAATTCAGCAGCAGAACACTTTTAGCCCTGTTGAATTTATGAAGCATGTTGGAACTATTGTGATTACTACATTATATTTATTTAAAGCTAATTTCATGTTTCTTGGGATTCCTATGTGATGCAGTCATTTTGAAATTATATTTGTGTTCAGTTTGAAGGGGTCTACCATAATCACAAAGGTTTTTCAGGAAACAAACCTTTTTTGGGGGAAATGTTATCCAGGGTTGTTATCTGATCTTAATGAAAACAAACAATGTTCAGTGTTCCAACATAGCATAAAACTATGGATACATTTTCAGTACATCTATTTCAGTTTTCTGAAATTTAACATGGCAAATGGAGAGCCACATTCATCTATGTTGGCAGAAAATCAGGAGTATGGTAGCACGTTTTCTAACTAACACATTTGATTAAAAGGCAAAAGCTTTTGTGACTTGCAGCTGATGTAATACATCTGTATCTGATGAAGTGAGCTGCAGCTCATGAAAACATGCCTTTTAATCAAACGTGTTAGTTAGAAAATGTGCTAACAGTCTCCTCCTGATTTTTCACAATTTATTTTTATTTATCACAATAACATTGCCTTTATTTTTAATTAGGTTATCTGAACATGTAAACATCAAAATGTGTTTTATGATCTCTTTCAGGCAAGCTACAGGGTTAGAATTGTATATAGTCCTCGATTTACAACCACAATTGAGCCCAAAACTTATGTTGCTAAGTGAAACATTTGTTAAGTGAATTTTGCCCCATTTTACCTCTTTTCTTGCCACCATTGTTAAACGAATCACTGCAGTTGTTAAGTTAGGAACATGGTTATTAAGTGAATCTGACATCCCTATTGCTTGTCAGAAGGTCACAAAAGTGGATTACATGATGCCAGGACATTGCAACCATCATAAATATGAGTCAGTTGCTAAGCATCTGAATTTTGATCATGTGATCTTAGGGATGCTGCAATGGTCGCAAGTGTGAAAAACAGTCATAAGTCCCTTTTTCAGTGCTCTTATAACTTTGAACGGTCACTAACTGAACTGTTGTAAGTCAAGGACTACCTGTAGTAGTCATAGATGTTGGCTGTAACAATAAACTGTATACAAATGAAAATAGAAGCAGATGCTTTCAATCTTCTCTTTGTTGACTGGAAAAAACAACAAGATTTTGTAGATAACATTAAAAAAACCAGACACATTGAACTTAGTATACACTAATCTTCTATCTCCTTGTAACTTTGTCAGAAGAGGGGACAAAGGGAAAGTTTTGATAAGGCCTATTCACATAAGAGATAGGCACTGAGCTTGTCATCTGGAAAGCTGACAGACTGGATTCAAGATCTGAGCACTGCACAACAGTGTGAGCTACCGTTACTTGCCCTAGCTCCTGCTTGCCTGGAAGTTCGAAGGCATGCAAATGCGAGTAGATAAATAGATACTACTTCAGTGGGAAGGTAACAGCATTCCGTGCACCTCAGCATAAAGTCATGACCACAGCAATGTCTTCGGATAACATTGGCTGCCTTAGCTAAGAAATGGAGATAAACATCACCCCCTAGAATATGACAGGGCTGGACAGGGGAAACCTTTACCTTTATCTTTATTCCTGTAAGAACCATAGGTGTTCTTTCATTACCAGCACAGCCTGTCTACTCCAGCAAATTGCTGTTGTATTATGAGGAAGGGATAGTTCTCCTTTCAAAGGTATTCACATGCAACACGTTCCAAACAATATAATCTTGAGTAATATAAGTAGTTATGTAAGTGTTGAACATATATTGAATCAAGAGATTTGGAAACTAACTTCTTCAAAAGTCTACTTCTTCTAGAATTTCTACCCTGCTTATGTTTACAGTGGGGTAAAACCTTTTTTTTACTCAGAGCAACCTGGCAAGTATGATGGAGAATATATTGGTATATTTTCAAGATCTGAATTCCAGACAACAAAGAATAATGTAATTCATTTGGTGATATCCGAAGTATCAACTTTTGATTAATATCTATTCGAAGAGATAATGGGCTTACCATGGGGGCTGGCAAAGTTTGCATTTTGTCCCATTGTGATTCCAAGTGATGAAGGAGAAGGAGTTGGGCCAAATGATGCTGGTGATGGTGCTCTTAATGCTCCACTCGGAGAATTTGCAGCATGTAAAGTTCCTAAATATAATATACAAATAACAAGCAATAATTTTTTTATAAATTCTCCTTTTAAATGTTGAGGATACAAATATGTGAGGAGATAATAATTTATATAAGCACAGAATATGGCATTTTTTATTAACTACCGTGTTTCCCCAAAAATACATGTCCTGAAAATAAGGCCAAGCCTGATTTTTGAGGTGGGCATAAATATACGCCCTCCCTCGAAAATAAGCCCTAGTGAAGGGGTGGGCGTGGCCAGCACAGGAGGCAACCCTTCCCTTCCCAGTCACCTCAGGGCTTCTCGGCCCCTTAATCAGATCAGCTGAGCCACTCCGGCAACCATTCAAAAAACAGCTGATTCGCGGGTGCCGCTCATACCGCTGCCTCCAGCAAGCATGGGCACTTTTGCTGCCAATTGCAGCTGCAAAAGAAGCCGAAGGCCAAAGGAAGGCATGGAAATGCATACACAAAAGAAGCCCTGTGAAGAGACGCTGCTGCCGATGTGCAGGAAATCTCCCCCCCCCACCTGCAGATCGTCCTTTCAAAGAGGAGTTTCACCAGGACGAAGAGGTGGTCGGAGGGGGCGTTTGCGTCGGTAGGGCTTTCTTCGTGAGGGGAGGGGGAACAATCTGGGGAGCGAGAGATTTCAGAAGCCTGGGTTGGTGTGGGGTGGTTTCTCGAGGAAAGCGTCTGATTCATCCCCAGGGATGAGCGTCTTGTGGGCCAGCCTGAGAGGGAACTTCTTCAATGAACTTCGCTCTGTTTGTCTCTGTGTCTCTGTAGGTGGCAGCATCGGCAGTGTCTCCTCACAGGGCTCCTTCCTCCTCTCTGGTCTGATTCTCAAATATTTTCAAGCAGAATCAGACCAGAGGGAAGGAGACAGGAGCCCTGTGAGGAGACGCTGCTGCTGCCCACAGAGACAGAGCGAAGTTCCGGCAGGCCCACAAGACGCTATTCCTGGGGGTGAATCAGACACTTTGCTGGGTAAACCGCCCCACGCCAGCCCAGGCTTCCTAAATCTCTCGCTCCCCAGATTGTCACTCTCGCAAAGAAAGCCCAAGCCGACACAAACGCTCCCTCCAGCCACCTCTTCATCCTGGTGAAACGCCCCTTTGAAAGGACGATCTGCAGGTGGGGGGTGGGGAGATTTCCTGCACATCGGCAGCAGCGTCTCCTCACAGGGTTTCTTCTGATGTCCCAGGTGTATGGATTTCCATGCCTTCCTTTACAGAAGGTCGTTTCACACCTGCATATTCACATTGAACGCTCTGAATGGTGCGTTTTTGTGAATTGCTTGAAAATGGGGAGGGGGATTTTCCTGTCTCTCACCCTGTTCTGAAGCTCAGCAGAGACTGAGAACAGGATAAGAGGCAACCCCCCCCCTCCTGGCAATCGTTCTTTACTTGAGATCGCAGCGAAGACACATATCTCCAAAATACTCTATCCGAAGCCTTCAGCTTTGCAATCCGTGCATCTGTGCAGAGCTCCCAGTGTTTGTGTGTGTGTGTGTGAGAGAGAGAGAGAGAGAGAGGGAGGGAGAGAGAGAGAGAGGAGAGAGGAGAGAGAGAGAGAGAGAAAGAGAGAGAGAGAGAGAGAGAGAGATCCAACCTCAGAGAGTTACCGTATACTAGGGCTAGTGGCAGTGTGCTCTCTCTGTCTCTCTCTGTCTGTTTTGATGCGCTCACCATTCCCTTGCAGCAACTGGCATGAGCGACTGCTCGTGTTGCTGCTGGCCTCACGTGAGTTCTTCGCCCTCATGGCAGCACTGCTCTTGACCCTGCTGGGCTGCTCCTGCTTGGCGCGGAGGTTTGATCTCTCACTCGCTCCCCCTTCCTTCCACTGTGAGGTTTTGCATGGAGTAGCAGATCGCTTCCCTCAGGGTTGGCCTCGGCACCCGCTTCAGGCAGCAAACAGAAGAGCTTTGCTGTTTTTCTCCAGAGTCTTTGAAATTGCACCCTCCCTTCTCTTTTCTGCCATAAAATTCTGGCCTCCCCATGCAGAGTTCCCAGGGAGGAAGAGGGGGCGAGAGAAGAATGGTGAACAAATGGAAAGGACGCCCAAAGTCGCGGCGCTTTGTTTTGTTTGCACATCTTGTCTCCTGAGAGGCCCCATAGAGAGGCAGCTGAGCTGCTACCCTCCGGCTAGTCTTGGCTGAAGGAGAGGAGAAAAGAGCGGGGGGAGAAGCAAGCCTCTGCCTGTTGCCGGTGCCGCCCATAGTGGTCCCAGTTGCTGTAAGCAAACAGCTAGCACATCGAAAACAAAAAGCGGGATTTGCCCGCTGCCTCTTGCACTGCAGAATGCAGCGAAATGCAGATAAGAGCCACCCTCCGTTTCAGAAAGAGCCAGGAGGCATTTCAACAACAGGTTAAGCTGGGTCTTATTCAGATCACATCCCGGAATGTTTTAGAAGGGAGAAGGCTCAGCTGTTATTGCCTTTGCTCAGGTTTGCACGGCGGCAGCAAAAGAGTGCAGGATTTAATTTAATTTCCCTTCTAAAGCATGCCGGGACGGCAGCAGGCAGAGGCATGGGGCCGCCCAATCCATGTCCAGCAGCTGCTGCAAACGTATTTCAAGATAGAGCCGAGTCCTACTTTTCGCTTTTGATGTGCTCACCATTCCCTTGCAGCAACTGGCATGAGCGACTGCTCGTGTTGCTGCTGGCCTCACGTGAGTTCTTCGCCCTC
>JANHFT010009186.1:0-19511 GCA_032467955.1 Pseudoxenodon macrops
GTCCCCCGCTCGCCGCCTCCTGCACCCCCAACCTCATCACCCCCCCCGGTAATAAGGCCAAAGCCATATTTCACGGTTCAAAAGAAAATAAGACCCTGTCTTATTTTCGGGGAAACACGGTAATAGTATAATAAAAATAACATACCTATTTGTTCTAAGAACTTAACTAGAATGAAAATGGAACATGTGGTGCTTGCTTCAATTTAATATATAAAGCAGATGGCACATTTCAGAATTCTTATTTCCCAAATTCCATTTTGATATTTTGTAAAGTGTTAGCAAAGTAAGCCCTTTGCTTGCCAACAGAAATCAAACAATGAAATGTTGTCCATTAATTATGAATATTATTTTTCTATATGTGTGTAATCTTATTTTATTTAACAAGCTTTGATTAATTTATTTTGCAGTACAGCAAAACCCAATTGTCAATGTTATTTCCAGTCAAGGCTACTTCTCACCTAACATATTAGACTTCTTAGTAAAAATGGAAAAGTCCTCACTTCTGAAAAATACAGTGGTTTGTTCAGTTAAAATGAATAATAGCAACATATTTGCTTGATCTGAAAGAACCTCTACTTCCCTGAGTGTTAATGTAACAGGAATAGTGGCTAGTTTAAAACTTATGGAAACCTGATCAGAAGGAAGGGAAACTCAGGTATAAAACAAGAGAAGTAGAATGCAATGCAAGGTCAGTCATAAAAGGACTTAGATGTATGGGGAAGAAACAGGGGGGACTTGAAGTCCTAATACATAAGGGCAGGTATAATATTGTTGCCATTACTGAAATGTGGTGGGATGGAACCCACAACTGGAACATACTGCTAGCAATATATAAATTGTTAAAAAAACAACCCAGATTCAACAAAGGAAGAGGGAGAGTGTATTGGAAGTAAGGAATCAGTAAACATATAAAGAAAAACACAACATGAAGGATGAAAGTCTTCTCAAATGCATTTGGGTAAAAATTAGAGGAAAAAGAAATGACATTGCTATAGGTACATTTTATGGGCCCCCAATCAAACAAAGGTAATGTAAGAAACTTTTGCTACCAAAAGCAGCACTGTATGAGACAGAACATGAGTGTAGGTGAAAATAGGAAAGAAACTGCTAAGACGACATTTATCCACTCTAGACAATTTTAAATTACCAGAACAAGAAGGTTTATATTCTAGAGTTCTAAAGCAGCTTGTAGATGTGTCCTCAGAACCACTGAACAAAATCTTTCACAGCTCCTGGAACATGGGGGAACTGCCAAAGTACTGGAAAATAGTTGATGTAGTTCCAATCTACAAAAAAGGGAAAAAGTGGACCTAGGACACTACAGACCAATCAGCTTGACATTTGTATCTGGGAAAATCCTGGAAAAGATAACCAAGCAATGGATTTATGAACATAAAAAAATGAAGAAAGTGATTGCCAAGCAGCCAACATGGTTTTGTTAAAACAGATCATGTCAGAGTGCCTTCTTCAATAAAGTGACTAAATAAGCAGATCAAGGAAACACTGTGGATATAGTATACTCAGGTTTCAGTAAGGCATTTGACAAAGTCTGTTTTGGGGCCAGTGATCTTCAATATCTTCATAAATGATCTAGATGAGGGATGGAAGGGGAACTAATCAAATTTGCAGACAATACCAAGTTGGGGGGAACTGCTAATACTTTGGAGGATAGATTCAAGATTCAGAAGGATCTTGCACATTGGACCGTAGTCATCAAGATATAGCATAGTAATGAGAAAAGCAAGGTCAAATGTGCAGGTATAAAATGGACGGTTCATAGCTCAACGGTAGTAACTGTAAAAGGGATCTAATTGAACATCATTTAAGTATAAGTCAGCAGTATACTGCAGCTGCCAAAAAAGCCAATGCAGAGATGGGTGACATAAACATTTAATAAATAAATAAGGTGCTTTTAAGTGACTTGAGACCAATTTCATTACTTTTCCCCATGATTGTTAAGTAAATAACTGAGATTGTTAAGTGAATCCCATGAACATTAAAAAAAATCCTGCCTTCTACTAATGGCTTTGCTTGTTGGAAGCCGATTGGATAGATTGCAAATAATGAACCTGGGATGTGGAGCCACTATAAATACATGCCTGTCACCATGCACCCTATTTTGATCACATGACTGCAGGGAAACTATGACAGTCATAAGTGTCAGTACTTCACATAAGTTACTTTTTTTAAGTTACCATCAAAATTTCAAATAGTCACTGAATGAATTATTGTAAGTCAGCTTTTTTGGTGTGTTTCAAAATAAGAAATCCATCATCCATTCATTTTAGCCACAAGACAGTTGGTTCCTTCCATCTAGCAGAAGAGCCAGGCCTAACTATTGAATCATGTTAAAATAATGCAGGAGTTTGGGATTCTACATGATATTTAGAAAAACAATGCTACAGAACATTATTGAGAAAGCCAAAAGAAAGTTATTGATTATACTGTATTATTTTCCTGTTGATATTTTAATTTTTTGGTTGAAGTAGAAGGGTTTTCCAATGGGATGATGTGGGTTTGTACTGATAGTTATTTTATCTTTTTCAATTGCAGACAGTATTCTTTATGTATACTTGCTGTGTCATTTGTGAAAAATATAAAATATATAATTACAATAAAACTTAATTTTTAAAAAACCAAAGAATTCAGATCAACTTAACCATTTTTTTGCAGTATGATAATCTTTAAGTATTTTAATGTTATCTTCTATAATTTTTAGGCAGCATCGTCTACAGACAAAAAGATAGGTGAAAGAAAGCACTGTTATTTGCATTTCTTATTGGTTTTTATATATTTAATAAATAATATTAAGTTGATTAGTTAACTGCCTGAAAGTATCATGATGTTTAATTGAGTGGCTAGTACCTGCATGTGTTTCTGGAGCTGGAAGAGCCATAGAATCTTTCCTTTCCTATTCTCCTTGACCCTCTCTGAGATTACCCATCTGGATTTAGGAGGGTCTAACCCATATATCGTGCAGATATTCCTGTATACAATGCCAGGTATTTAGTTGTGCCATTCAATGTATGCTTTTGCTACCTGCAAAAGTTAAAAGTTAAAAGGTTTTAATCAAGAGGCTCACTTTAACAATTTCACCCATATAAACATGTACTATAAATTCAGTTTTAGTTTATATTTGCGTTATACTTTAATTTATACTTGGAATTCTTTCTTTAATATTTACTAGCTTTAATTACATTTTAAATTTACTTTTGTTTATATCCATATACATTTCTTAGTTTTTGTAATGGCATTATTCTATTTAGTTTTTTTAAATTGCTTTACCATTATAATTATCTTTAGTAAACTCCTTTAAAGAAGCTTTTATCTTGGTAGAATATATAATTTACACTTACAAAATGTAAGTAGAATTAGTTAATATTAGAAATGTGTAACTCACTGTAAAAGAGACAATCTACTTGAAAAAGCCATGTCCACTGAGATAGCTGACCAAACTATTCTAATTAAATAAACATGTAGACTAAAACTCCCTTTTTACGATCCTGCAATCCCTTAATTCAGGGTAGAGTTGGGATTACGGGATGGATCTGAGTGTTTACTGGCTGGATGCCCTTCCTGATGCCGGTTCTCAGCAGATATTTTTTCTTTGCACTCTAGGAGAGAAACATCTGTCACTATCTAGGATTAAACTCTCAACCTTCTGAATGGGAGGCAAGCATCTTCACCACTAGGCCACCATGACACTTGAATATTTCTAGAATATTTACCACAAATTAGGGTAAATTAATTAGTAGTCAATTAAACAATATAAAGCAGCAACTTTTATTGTAACGTACTTAGAAAGTTGACTTCTTGATCAATTAAGGAAAAAAACAAAAAAGGTGTATATAGATATATAAAATAAAATACTTCGTGTAGAGATAGTCCTTCACTTACAACAGTTCGTTTAGTACCTGTTCAAAGTTACAACGGCAACTTGTTTCAAGGCAATCTTTCAACATGATAAGTTTCTGTGTATTATTTTTTTTTTAAAGTACATGGAAAGAAAAATCTAATGAGAAAATTATAGTAGGAAGTTTCATAGGTTTATAAGCACTTGGCTGCCCACAAGGGGCATGTTACCTTCCCTTGAGCTATAAACTGCAATAATAGTTTGAGCACAAGAATTGAAAGTTTTATTGACACAAAATATAAATGAATCAAGATAATATATTTGACACGATACTCTCTAACTTGGATATCAGTTTTATTATTTGATACTGTGTCCTCTGCTTATAGTTTAGTTCCCAAGCAATTTATTATTCAAACTGGCATAATTGGATGCTATAATTAGGAAGTTTATGCTATGTCTTTGGGGAGCAGGAGTATGGTCTAATCCCATAAATTGAGGAGTGTTGTCTGATGGGGTGTAGAAGAAGAGCCTTTTCTGCTGTGGTACCTGCCCTTTGATATATTATCCATCCAAAGTTCAGACTAGCCCCAACCCTGTTGACTTTCTGCAAGACTTTAACTTGGTTTTGTCCCCAAACTACAGGAATGTGTAAGAGTCCATTTCCCTGCTATTAATGACTGTCTTATAATTTCACACCTATAGGTTTTTTGTTTCTACAGTATGTATTTTATTTAGCCTTTATCTATTATTCTTGTAAATTGTCCAGAATCACATATAGGAAGGAGGGCAAGATATAAACTAATAAAATTAATTAATAAAATAAACAAAAGTAATAAAATAATTCTGTGTTCTCTTAACTATTTTGTGGAACACTGGTACTCTTGTTTAACTTAAAAACCCTTTTTCTTAGTTTCACAGACTGCACATTTAAAAGCAGCATCCATTTTGATTTCTCCATGGTGAATCTTTGGACTTGCTTCAAATAGTATTTAAAATAGAATGATTATACTTACATGAATATGACCAAAATACAATGTATAATATAATATAATTAAAAACTTTTTGATTAACAATATTGTCCCTGTGCTCCTACAATGGTATGACTGTCAGAGAAATGATGTAATTATTAACACATTACAATTTGTCAGTAAGCATAATTAATAAGGTTAACTAAATAATTCAGACAATTTAGTAGACTATTAAATTTGCAGTGCCATTTTACAGTACCTGTGGAATTTTCCCTCTGTTCTCAGGATATTACCTTCCACAAATTCAATAAAATACATTGGTAAAAAAAGTAAGGTTCTACATTGAGGCAAGAAAAACCAAATGCACAGGTATAGTATAGGTACCGGTAGTACCTCACTCAACAGTAGTAACTGTGAGAGGAATATTGGAGTCCTAGTGCAGTCATTTAAATATGAGCCAGCAGTGTGCTGCAGCTGCCAAGAAAGCCAACACAGTTCTAGGCTGCATTAACAAAGGGACAGAATCAAGATTGCGTGAAATGTTAATACCACTTTATAATGCCTTGGTAAGATCATTTGTATTCATCAAGTCCAGACAGCTGTTCTCTTACTGTTTTGTTTTGTTTTGTTGCTTATTTTAACTTTTGTTTCTAGTCCGTTTTTTGCAGTTACGCTACGCAACCTACCAACCTGCTTCCAACTCTGTTATTCTAATTTTAAGTG
Organism: Pseudoxenodon macrops; assembly: GCA_032467955.1. NCBI lineage: Eukaryota > Metazoa > Chordata > Lepidosauria > Squamata > Pseudoxenodontidae > Pseudoxenodon > Pseudoxenodon macrops. Next base: position 5,545 of record JANHFT010009186.1, read on the forward strand.
TTTGAATTAGAAATCTAGTCATAATCGTAGTAGTTCTCAAGAGTCTTTTTCACTTACCGTAGTTTCTGACTCTTGGCTCTATTATCATTCCCTTTCTCCCTGTACTCAACCTGACTGCTGTGTTCTTTTCCCCTTTGCTGGACTTGCCACCAACATGAAGTTATGCCTCAAACCCTGCAGCACATCAATCAGCCCCAATGCATCAACAAAATCCTGAGCCAAAATGGGCCAAGAAGCTCTGAACTATGGCATGACAAGCAAGCACCAAGCATAGATAACAAGCAGTGTATGAACTGTGGTTTGGCAAGAAGTGCCTGATTAGGAGCCCATCTCCTCTCAAGCCCCATCAATTGCTTAATGAATGAAAAATGTCTTGCATTGTTCGCATGGATTACTCTGCCACTACGAACCATTTTTGCAAAACCCACACCTCCTAGAGTGGCGCTCATACCCTGGGCTTGATATCATCTGCCAGCAGGACGTTTCCGTGGTGCATCCCGCAAGTGTAACCAGGACAGTGAGCCCAGTGGAGGGAAAGCAGGTAAAGATGATGACAAAAGTTAGCTGGAGCGAGGGGGGGCAACACCAGTCACAAATATAGGCATGCTTGAATTTTTATCACATGCCTGCTTGCACACTTCAGCGATTGTAAGTTTGAGGACTGGTCAAAAATTCATTTTTTCAATGCTATTGTAACTTTGAATCATTGTTGAGGGAAAGGATGTTAAGTGAGGACTATGTGTACCAATCTTGGGTATTTTGATAGGATTAAAAAAAATAGACTTCATGATTTTGAGAAAAAAGTAGTAGATCTTATGCTTTCTGTACTTCATAATCTATAGTGTATAGAATAATTCTTGCAGCATAGTCACTGAATTAAAAGCTCAAATTGTCTACAAGTGTATTTACTTGTTTCTTTTGGTTAGAATAAAATACAAACCTGAACATATTTCATAGATATACTACAAAATCCTAACCAAAAGGATTTTAGTTATCTGTGAACATGTACAGACAGTACGGAAAATTGGTTTGCATAGATATAATCCAAAAGTTAAAATTAATTCAGATATGTGTATTTCCCAAACTAATTTTTGTTATTGAAATTGAGCTGCATTAATGAACAGGAATCCTAATACTCATCAGGATGACTTACATTTTATACTAAATTGAAGATGAATGCTTTCATTTCTAGCCAGTTAGATTAATTTGAAATAAACAATTCTGTCCATCCCCTATTACACATTAGAAGTATTTATTGACAAAAGCAGGCCATGAATAAATAATTAAGTGTATTAACAGTAAAACAAAAATATGTGCGTTCCTACCAAAAAAAAATCATCAAGATTTAATTATAATTTATATTCAGAAAATATAATTCAGTGAAAAGCATGCTTATTATAGAACTAATGTTAAGAGGGAATGTTCTCTAATTATATTTTGTACAACAAAATTTTGCCATGCCCTCTGCCCTCTAGAACATTTCTCCAGAGGTGAGGTTTGACAAAGTGATTAAATTAGCAGACCAGCGAGATCCTGTGGACACAGGGTATTTAGAGTTAAGCAATGCATTTGACAAAGTAGAGAACAAGCTACTTCTTGGTAAGCTACAAAAAATGTGGGATAGATAGCATCACCACCAGATGGATTTGTAACTGGCTGACAAACTGTCCTCAACGAGTAGTCTTTAATGGTACTACATCTACATGGAGGGAAATAAGCATTGGGGTATCCCAAGGCTCTGTCTTAGGCCCAGTACTCTTCAATATTTTCATAAATGACTTAGAATAGATGGGAATAGAAGGGAAACTCATCAAAGTTGCAGATGACACTAAGTTGGCAGAAATAGCCAACACCCCAGAAAACAAGTTCAGGATCCAAAAAGATCTTGACAGATTTGAACAATTGGTCCTATCCAACAAAATGAAATTTAATATGGAGCAAAGCAAGGTTTTACGCCTGGGCAGGAAAAGGTAAAGGTACAAGTACAGATTAGGCGAAAGAGAGTTCTAGTGGACGATCACTTAAACATGAGTCAGCAGTTTGCGGCAGCAGCCAAAAAAACTAATACAATCCTTGATTGTATAAAGAGAGGCACAGAATTAAAATCACACAAAGTGTTAGTACCGCTTTATAAAGCCTTAGTAAGGCCACATCTGGAATACTGCATTCAGTTTTGGTCACCACATTATAAAAACATGTTAAGACTTTGGAAAAGTCTTTGGCAAAGAAAAGAGGAGAGAAGAGAACTGGAGACTAAAATATATGAACAACGGTTGCAAGATTTGGGTTTGGCTAGTCTAGAGAAAAGAAGGACTGGGAGGACATGATAGCAGTATGCTAATATTTGAGAGGTTGCCACAAAGAGGAGGGGGTCAATATATTTTCCAAAGCACCTGAGGGCAGGTCAAGAAACAATGCATGGAAACTAACCAAGGAGAGAAGCAACCTGGAATTAAGGAGAAGCTTCCCAATAGTGAGGACATTTAACCAGTGGAACAGCTTGCCTTCAGATGTTGTGGGCATTTCATTACTGCAGGTTTTTAAAGAAGAGACTGGACAGTCACTTGTCTGAAATGATACAGGGTCTCCTGCTTGAGGAGGGGGCTAGAGTAGAAGACCTACAAGGTCCCTTCTAGCTCTATTCTGATTGATTAACCCCTATAAAATGTGTTTTTTTCAGGAAGACCTGGATCTCCTGGAACCTGAGTGCTGGTTGTCCTTTATGTAATATGTTTCCTCTTGTGCTCGTTTCACCTATTTTTATTGTTTAAATGGATTTGTAAGTGGTTTAATTCCTAGTTTTATTCTATGGCTGCCCATCTCATACAAAGTAACTCTGGGCAGCATAGAATAAAACTAGGAATTAAACCATCTGTCTGTGTGTGTGTGTGTGAACTTTTGAAGCTCTAGACAGATTCATAAAATGACCACCATGGCAGATGTGTCTATTTCTAAAAAGTTACCAAAATGGGAACTTCCAGTAACAAAACTTTCTATCTACCAGAAAGTAATAGTCTCCCAGGTTACAAATGCAACGTTTGTGGGACCCAAAGACATTTCTTCAGATACATATTATGCTTGATGACATTGATTTTCTTTTTAGTATGCTATAAAGGTTCCACTTTTTAAAAGTTACTTTAAAAAAAGTTTAAGCAAGTCTGTAGGCATTGGGGAAAGTGAATAATTGTTGCCTATTTCTATACTACATTATTAGTTAGGGTAATAGTAAGCTACTATTTGCAATCTAATGCAACACTTATTTATTTTCTGAATCTGACATTTAATCACTATCAAAAATTTAAACTTTTTTCAGATCTTTATTTTATAATTTTATCAAATCTGAAAACTGAATGGTCTGTTAAATTTTATAATGGGAGTACACCAATCATATAATAAAAGCCTTCTTTTGAAACAACCTAACTACCCAAGAAGTTTCACTCTGTTTTCGAATGATGGCTAAAGATTAGGAAATAAACTTTCAGTCAAAAGACAATTGCTTTTAGATATCAGAAGTTCTCCTAAAGTAAATACATATTGAGATTAATTTAAGATAATTTTCTACATGTCAAATATAGCTATTTTGTAATAAATTCCTATTGAAAAACTAAATTCTTTTATCTTTTTGTACTACATAGTGTTAAGGCTCAGAAAAATAAGAAAAGTAAATTATAAAAAATGAAAAGTTAAACCAGGAATAAAATGACAGCTTTCAGAAGTGTATGATCTACCTTTATCTTGGTCGTAAGACATGAGCTTGAATTCTCTGAATTCTACAGGAATTGGCAATACATTAGTATACCTGAAGAGTATTTGTTGGGACCTGTCATATTTTCTGAACCAACTAATTTTATTTTATTAAATGAAAAGACAAGAAAAAAAGGAGGAGCTTGCAAAGCTTTTAATTGAAGAGTTTGTAAATAATTTTTTAGAATAGCTTTGCATCTCAACCGACAAAACAAAACAAAGACTGAGACAATTTGGGAGTTTAAAAGAAGCTGAAGTTAATAATCGTAATGCTTTGCCTTCTCATTATATGGGTGTTTGTCATTGGTAACATTGTCATATTACAAATATCCAAACTACACTTTATGAAAACAGTTACAAAATGTATTTCCTCAAAATTCTAGATGTGTCCAAGGTCTTCAAAATCTTATTCCTGTCCACAATGGCACAGTTCCATATAAATTGTCCTAATTTAACAACGCTAATTGGGATTGGCAATTCCACCACTAAATAAAGTGGTTATTAAATGGGAACTATGATTTTCTCCTGGAAAGAAACTGGACGACTCAGTTTCACACCTTTAACTTTTGTTTATATCCTAACCCTTCCCCAACCTTTGGAATGGTCTAGTACCTGGTTACTGTCTTGTACACATAAAAAGCAATACAACTGTGCTGGGAGCCAAGGACAGGAGCCGCTCTTGAAATCCCTTTCTCTCTAATTCTCCACTCTGGAGAAACGGGGGAGGGGGGGGAGTAACAAGTGATTTCTCTAGGCAATCTCTCCTTTGCCTGATCATTTCCCACTGCCAGCACAATTGTACTGCTTTTTATGTGAAAAAAGGAAATAATCCTCTCTTGTACTCATTTCCAATTTCCCTGCTCTGTGGTGAATTGGAGAGGATGGACAAAGAAAAGAATTACCTACAGAATGTGATTACTTCCTGTCTACCCCATAGAGCAGAGAGAATGAAGAGAAAGAAATTTCAAGAGAATACTATAAGCTGTTACATAGCACACCTTTGGATCTGAGCCCTGGATTGCCAATACAATTACATTACTTTAAGTGTATAGAAAACAGTAAGCAGGCACAAAGGAAAGTAATTTTTTAGGCAATTTCTCCTTTGTGTGACCCATTCCCACTGATGGCATGCTAGTATTGTTTTCAATGTGCAGAACTGCAACAGCTGATTCTCTTGAGATCTCGTTCCAATACCTCTGGGTCTGCAAGTGAGGGGGGGGGAGCAAGTCATATCTGTAGGCAAAGTCTGATTCTTCCTCTCACACCACAAAGTGGAGATATTGGAGAGAAAGAAATTTCAAGAGAGAAAGATATTTACTCTTTTACACACAAAGAACAATACAATCATGAAAGGCTCAAACATATAGGACAGAATGCCTCAGAAACTGATCACCCCATTCCTTTTGCAGGATAAAAATTGGAAAAGAGGAAATTTCAAGAGAGTAAGCTGTTTTCAGTTTTTCTTTTTGGCAAATGTGAAACAAGCATTGGTGTTCTTTTGCCTAACTACTCTCCATGAACTCTATTTTTATCCAGCACTTTAATAAACACTGTCTACAAATTATATAACTTTTAAAGTCCCTATATGTTATTTTAGTTTTTTGCAGCTACTTTTTAGTTATAAATTACATGTGATTCAGATGGAACAGCATTTTGGAGATGATTCATCAATAGAACTCCATTGCTTCAGAAATAGTTTTGTAACTTTTTTCCAAACTAATACCGTAGGTATCAATGATTTTTTAAAAGGACATTTTCATAATTCGTGCCCCTAAAGTATGCATGATGAAAACCCAAGAATGATAAAATGAGCCAAGGTTTGTAGCATTTATATACAGCAGGACTGGTATTTTAGATAATTTAAATTAGTATTTACTCAACTGGCCCCATTAATCAGAATAAACTAGGAAATTATTCATTTTCCCCGCAATTATGCCACTACTTCAACCAAGTTCCTGAAGCTCTGATACTATTTAGATATACAAAAATTCAGAAATTGGAGGGACACTTTTTTATACAACTGAACAATCAGTAATGCATAGACATACTTTCATTCGTGCAATCAGTTTTCTTTTCCTTTTGACCACTTTAAAATATGTACAATTCCCCACTAAAAAAATATGCTCCAGTGAACCACCTAAATTTCCAAATATGAAATAGCTCTTCTCTACACAAAAGGCCAATTAATTGAAATTTATTGTACTATGTATACATCTATCACAATCCACAGAATCAATATACAACTGTCTTTTGTGAAATTTTAAGGAAAGTATGAAAAGGATTCTAGATTTTTAAAAATTTAATTGCATTAAGCTCCATACCTCATTTATTTTGGTTTCCTGCCATGTAATTCAAATAGGTTTAAACAGTTTTTTCCCTTAAAAACAACAACATAGAAGCATTGTCTATACATTGTACAGTAGCAAGGTGTCATTAAAGATTTATTTTCTCAACTTAGCCAATTTGGTCTAATGACTAAGGCTCTAGGTTAGAAACCAGGAGATCATGAATTCCAGTCCTGCCTTAGGGATGAAAGCCATCTGAGGGACTTTGGACCAGTTGCGCTCTTGCAATACAACTTGCACAGAATTGTTGTTAGGAAAATAGGAGGAAGAAGAGGTATTATGTGTGTTCACTGCCTTGGGTTATTTATAAAGATAATAAATGTGGAATAAAAAATAAATACTATATCTATATAATCTAAATCTGTTCTAAAGTAGCCATTTTTACTCTGCTACAGAAAAAGTTGAAAATAAATAATTTTTGTTTCTTTGCACTATCAGTACGTGAAACTTATAGGTAGTCCTCACTTAACAACAATAATTGGGACCAGAAACTCTTTATCATTAACCAAAATGGTTATAAAGTGCAATGCCATATGACTGCACTGACTTGCGATGGCAGTTCCAGTTGCAGTTATTAGTCGAATCCTGCATGGCCATTAGATGCAATGTCACATGATCATCATTTGCATCCTTCTGCCAGTTTCTGGCAAGCAAAGTCACTGGATGCAAATGATGATCATGTGACATTACATCTAATGGCCATGCAGGATTCACTTAATAACTGCAACTGGAACTACCTTCGCAAGTCATCAACTTTGTCAGTTGGCAGAAGGATGCAAATGATGATCATGTGACACTGTCAATGACTTTGCTTGCTGACTTTGGTTGTTGGAAGCCAGAGTGAAGGAAATGGAAGTTCATAACAAGAGGTTTGGTTGGCATAGGTTTCTATAACAATAAACTTAATGTAGATTTTAGACATTGCTATGTGAGAAGTGACATATTGTGGATATAGAATAAATTACATCCCAGATTGTGCCTGAAGTATCTTTACTAACCTCAGCAAAGGAAGGATTCTATTGAAGAGAAACAGCAGATAGAGAGAAATGGCTAACACATCAAGACTTATTAATACATAAGAATGAAGAAATTAAGATAAAGTCAAGAGAATAACTGACTGCAGAAGTCAGCTTTCAGTAGTTATTATATGTACAATTAAAAAGATTTAAATGGATAAAAAGACAATTGGAATTTAAAAAAACAAAATGGAATTTGAAATTAAATTAAATACCCATGATGATGAACATATAATAGCAAAATGTATAAAATTCTTGTTAAGATTTGAAATAACAAAGTGGGCTATTGATTTTGGATATAACAAATACATTATACTTGGGAGAGAATGTGGCTAACTGGCATTAAATTTACACTGTATCATAATTTAAGATATTTTTTTAATAAAATAATGCATCATTGGTATACGACACGGGAGAAATTATAAAAAATATACAAAGATGTTTCAAAGTAGTATTGGAAATGTGAAAATCATGAGGGACATTTTATTATGCAAAGTGGAATTGTGAGAAAGCTAAGAAATTATGGATATTATTTACAACAATGGTCCAAATGACTGTAAGGATTCATATTACGAAGAAAGCAGAATTCTTTTTATTGGGACATATGGACAATGAATTAGAGAAGTCTGTCAGTCCACACAGAAAACATGACCAGATAAAGTACAATGCTTTCACCATCACAATAGTCCAAGAACATGGAAAAGATCCCTTCAACGTCTTTTGCTCTATCCATTAGGCAACTGCAGACTATGCTCTCCCTTATCTGTTACATCGATTCATGATAAAGTTATTTTGTATAGAACTGCAACAAAATTATTGTATGCACAACATAATACTACAATTCCCACAGTGAAGGAATAGATTTTGAAAATATCAGAATTTGCAGAAACGGCAAAACTGACCTGTTTGATCAGACAAAAGAAAAACAGCAAAACCTTTTTTGAAAGATTGGAAACCTTCCTTATGTGGACTTTTTGTTGAAAGTAGAAAGGAATAAAATGGATTTATGGCTTTGAAAATAAATTTTAAAAAAAACAAGAGGCTGAAGGAGATTATATAACATCTGAGAGGGAGAAGGAACAATACTATTGAAAAGAAGATTGGAAGCCATTCATATATTCCCTAACTTTGGGACAGGGTTTTCTTGCATTTCCCTCCCCTTTCCTCCCCCCCCCTTTATATTTGTCTTTTACCCTATGGGGGGGAAATCTAAATTTATTAAAAAAATAGAAAACAACAGTGAAGGTGACAAATAGTAACCATGTGACCATAGAACGCTGCGATCTTAGTAATTATGAGCCAGTTGTCAATTATTTAAATTGTGATCATGTGATTGTGGGGATAGCTAAACATATGCATTTGGCTATAGCTTCCAACACAGACACGATCAGACAGATACTGTCCCCAGTTGACACTCAATATATATTCTAACCTAGAATGTAACAAAGTGCCTGAAATGCATTTATTGTATACAACCTATATTTACATAATACCGGTTTCAAATCTAATAGAAAAACGATTAGAATTTAGGATAAATTATATAATTAACTGTAACCATCTTTCAAAGTGAATCTGGATAAGGTCCCTGACATGCTATTTGTTCAGTTACTACTATCCCTCATTTGTAGCCTCATAGAATATTGTTGCCACTGACACCCATGCTTAATTGCATTGTCCAGTAGTACAATTGATATATTACATCTAACTGCCCACTTAAGTCCACCCTTGTTCTCTAAGGGATGTTTTAAAATGAATGCTTACATTTTCTGATAAGAGTCATGAACAGAACTTGGAATACGGTACCAGATGATGACCTTGTCATCTCTACAGGGATTGATTACACTCGCTGTTATGCTTCCCATGTTTTATATCTTTACTGTCCGCACATGCCCAAATGAATTCTCCATAATTATTACATAACAGTGCAAGAGCCTGTATATTTCACTTCATCAGTAAAATACAAAGTAATTACACTGCTGAGGACGATAAGATGTTTCTGGTCCACCTTTGCACATAGCAAAGCATCCTATATTTTTGAATATTCAGTTAAACTTGAAAATAAATAGTATTGTTTTCCTCCCCATGACCAACAGAACAATATTCATCAATTATTTTCTATGGATCTATTGCATTAAATTACCATGACTCCTGCTGCTCTTTCCTATCTGCAATACACACAGAGCTATTGTCAGAGCTAGCTGTTTGCAGGCAAAGCCAGCTCTGTGCAGGGAGATGAGCACACTAGAACAAGAAATAGGCTTCTGGGGACAGAAAGCAGGCTAGTGTTGAATCAATTAACCAATTGCTCAAACTGAAGTCAGGGCCAAGTCTGCGATATTCTAAAACAGAAGAATTTTCCCATCTTACCTGACAGATGCTGAATTAGTTTCTAAAGTGTTCTATTTTGATCACTGATATTGGTTGTATTCATGTATGACCCGGAAGTTGTAACCATACTCAGAGAATCAGGCATCTTGACCTTGTTTTCAAAATCCATGACTGAAATATCTGCCATTTAACTTAATGTGGTAGACAGCAAAACCAAAAATAGGAAACAAAATTCCAACTTGGCTATAAATTTGTATACATTATTGTATTCTTGACATCCGATTCATGATTTTCAATGGAATTAATTCACGACTCATGAATCACTATGTGAATCAAGTTTCTTGACGATGTACAATAAAAATAACCAAATGAGTGTATCAACAAAAGCATAATTCCTAAATATGTCACCTGTAATTGATCAAGGCTAAAGGGACCATGGAATAGGTTTTCACAATCTTACAAAATGTTAGGTAGGATGGGGCTGCAACTGTTTATGTGGTACGCTATTCCATAGAGTGGGGTCACCACTACTCTAGTCCACAACGCAAAGAGAGGAATTCTTGTTCTTCATATATCATAAAGGTAGGTCATATTGAGCTTTAAAAGTGTTGATCAGATTAGGCCTTAAAACCTATTGGCAATTGATGATTAGGCCTTAAAACCTATTGGCAATTGATGCAGTGACCTTAAAATTGGTGTTAATCTACACAACTGAATTATATTAGTAGCCTGGCTACCTTATTATGTACAGTTACAACTTCTGAGTCATCTCCACAAGGGCAACTGCACATACACGGCATTACAGTAGTCCAGGCATATGGGATTCAAGGTGTGCAGTACTGTCACGAAAGCATCATCATTTTGACCAGGAAAAGGCAGCTTAGTCTGTACCTTCCACCTAGTGTTTAAGCATGAGTTAGGAATTGTATAGAACTCCCATGTCACAAATTACCTTTTCAGGGGGGAACTGCAACTCTGCCAGAAATAATTACTTGTACCAATGCCACCAGATATTTGTTGATAAACAGCAACTCTGACCTGGGAGAATTTAATTACCACTAATCTCCAGTCATTGGTTCAGGATTTTTATAGCATTTTCAACTTGGCTGAGGTGTCAATGTATAACAGAGTATCATCAGCATACTGATAGTACTTCACACCAGATCATCAGATGATGTCTCCCAGAAGCCTTGTATAATTTTTTAAGAGACTGACTGAATCTTCCGGTCACGAATATTCACTTAGAAAACAATTCTCCTGGTTAAGTAAAATGACATGAATCACATTCTGTAAAAAAAAACACAAAAAACTCCCAATCTTCCAGAGTTTTTGTATTAATTTGTTACTGAGCATCAGAGTAGTTTTACATAATGGTCCTTACTTTTAAATATGGTTGACAGATCTGTGATTAGTATAGACACTCTCTCTGAACTATGATGGATTATAATATTCAGACAAATACTAGTTATGCATTCACAGCCTTTCTAATTCAACATCCTCCAGATATGATCAAATATAATTTTTAATACACTACTGAGGATGCTGGTCTTTGTCAGTTATACCTGTGAAAGTTGCACTGAACTAACCTAGAGCATCATTTTTGCCATATGAATGTAACATGTGAAGTACTTCAAAACTGTAACTCTATTCACATTATTAATTTATCCCATTTATAATCCATTTGGGCTTAAATGAGCCAAAGTAGCAAACAAAACAAAAATAGTTCTTAAACCAACTGATAATTAACATTCTGGCCTCTGGAAATACCCTTCTAGATTTTTTTAAAAACCGGAAGATAGAACGGACCAAATGCAACTCTGAAGAGAATCCAGCAGCAGTATAGAAGAAAACCCTTTCTCCCAGCCTCCTAGCACAACACACCTCACAGGATCATTGTTGCTTGGAAATGAGATGAGGAAACCCTGCATGCCACCTTGAGACAAAAATAAGGACATTAATCTAATAAACAACAGAACAAGCACCCGATACCAGGAAAATCATCAATAGGACCTCTCCTGCAGATTGTGATTATTAGCAAGCTTGTAACTAAAAACATAGTTTAGTTGTACCTTAAGCTGCACCTTTAGGCTATTGTTGCACCTTAAAGATGAATACAAGTACCATGTGTTTCTTGTACTTTGTATGGGACAGCAGCCTAACTGTCACTTTTTCAACTAATTACTACTTGTAGAACCTTTTCAAGGTTTCCTGCAGTAATTAAGACAGGGTTTAATTAAACCACGGATAACTTTACAAACTTACTGGCTCAGGAAAAATAGGAGGTACTGTACACTAGTTGCAAATGTTCAAAAACAATCTCCACCAGTCACTATCTTTGAATTCAGTGATAAACAAGATCAAAAGCTCTCTCAAAAAGCAGCTCTGTTTTAAAGTAACTAAACAATTACCAAATGTAGTTATCTATTTACAAACACCTGCATTTATCTGGATTTTATTTAAATATCCTAAGGATACTTAGTATATTCAGACAAATAAAAATATGTAGAATAAAGTCAATCTGCATTCTCTCAAATAGCTTTGAATTTGATTCAAACTTAACCATACTTTCCACATGGTTAATTGAAAGCCGAATCTTATTTATTCAACTCAAACATAATATAAAAGATGTAAAAATAAAGGCAATATTGGAATTTAGCTGATGGTTCTGCTATTACCTCACAGGGTTGCTGTTGTGGGAAAAATAGGAGGAAGAAGATATATTAGACATATATGCTACCTTGAGTTACTTGTAAAAGTAATAAAGATGGGATATAAATAAATAAATAAATAAATGTTACCTAAATCTAAATTTATTAACAAAAATGTGTTGATATATAGGAAGTCCTCGACTTACGACCATAGTTGAGCCTGAAATTTCTGTTGCCAAGTGGGACAGTTATTAAATGAAATTTAACCCATTTTATAACCTCTCTTGACACAGTTGTTAAGTGAATCACTGCAGTTATTAAGTTAGTAAGAGTTGTTAAGTGAATCAGGTTTCCCTATTGACTTTGCTTGTCAGAAGGTCTCAAAAGTGATCACATGAACATGGGACACTGCAACTGTTATAAATATGTACCAGTTGCTAAGGGTCTGAATTTTGATCATATGACCATGGGATGCTGCAATGGCAAGTGTGAAAAATGGTCATAAGTCATGTTTTTCAGTGCCGTTGTAACTTCAAACAATCACTAAATGAATGGTTGTAAGTCAAGGACTAGTTGTATATATTTGAGTTTCTGGACATTTACAACTCAGTGTGCAAATTTACAATAAATTACTTCAGCTCTCTTTAAAAATTATTTTTTTTAATAAACCCTAAGCTGCCTCTAAAACTAACCTATGATTAGTTTGTTCAAAGAAGTTTTATACTTGTAAGGCTTTGATACAATTGCATATTTATAATGCATAATAAATGAAGATATATGTATATGCGTGTTCGTTTGTGCGTACAATTGTGGTCAGGACAATTATTATTATTTACTTACAGTATAGTTTTCTATATTCATCACTTTCTTAAAACTCTGCAGTAATACAACAATGTGAAAGAAGACAAAACAATTTGCCTTCCTACATCATCATACTTCAGATTAGGCATAGAATTTTAATGTAGTTGTATATTAAGGTATTTGAACATCCATTATCTTACTACTGCTACTGTATGTAGTAGAGGGATTTTTTTAATGCCAGAATATTGCAGTAGGGAATCTGAACAAATTCTTTGTTCACCACTTATATGACAGAGATGAGATATTCCTAATACATAATCATTAAACCACATCGTATTATGTGTTATAAGTTTTGGAACAGGGAGGCAGATAAAGGGAGACTGATTGGATTTAAAACAGTTAACTGATAACTACTTCTGCTTGCACTCTGACTTGAAGATAGACCTATTCTGGAGACTGAATTTACTACATTTAATTAAACAATTAACAAGAGAGGATATTAAGAAACAAACATATATTTTTTGACCAGGACAATCTATTTATAACTTTTGGGAGGATTCAGGATAATTAAGGTGTCATGGTAAATTTTCTACAAGTAGATTACAATAACAGTTTGCTAACAGAGAGTTTTGAAACTTTAATTTTGTTCTGTTTTACTATTATTGTTTTTCCTTAAATACGTTGTCACATAATATATAGAAGAGAAGTCAATAAGTTGTTAATAGATTTAGTAATTTAAATTTTTTGGGTGGACCTGTTTTGCAAGGGGTAGGAACTGATGTTGCAGTAATATATATTAATCAGTGCTCAACTAGAGGGGATATGTATAAAACTGCAGAAAAAATAATTACTGCCAACCTGCCTTCCATTGACTGCACGAGTCAGAGGGCCGTGAAAATATTTACTGACCCCTCGCATTCTGGACATACATTGTTTCAACTCCTACCCTCAAAATGACGCTACAGAGCACTGCAAACCAAGACAACTAGGCACAAGAACAGTTTTTTTCCGAACACCATCACTCTGCTAAACAAATAATTCCCTCACCACTGTCAGACTATTTACTAAGACTGCATTACTGTTAC
>JANHFT010009188.1:38586-49760 GCA_032467955.1 Pseudoxenodon macrops
GTGCTGAAGCTGACCAGACTAAGGATGCTAGCCAGATGAATACCTAGTAGGCAGATTTCCCCCCCTATTTTCCTCCCAAAAAACTAGGGTGCGTCTTATACTCAGGTGCGTCTTATACTCCGAAAAATATGGTATATTATTATCGTATGTATGTATGTATGTATGTATGTATGTATGTATGTATGTATGTATGTATGTATGTATGTATTTGGATGCACTTCTAACAAGTGGTTTAATTAAAAAAATGTTATCTTAGGACATGTGCACAGACTTGTCTGAACTATAATCTACATAATTTACAGGGGGAACTTAAAGAAAGTTTGAGGGACAGTTGAAAAGAGTGCCAAACTGGGACAAAAGCCATTGGTTCTTAGAAAGAGCTGGTTGAAAACCTGATTCTAAAACCTAATTCTCCAGAAAGTTTAGAGAGAAAGGGAAAAAAACCCAGACTCCATATTGATCTGGGAAGATTGCTCAAGGTATGATGTTATTTTTTGATCTGTGAGCTGGCGGAAAAGTAAACCAATATAAACTATGCTATGATCATCCCCAATTTCCTATTCTGTCCTTGAAAATTACAGTATAGCTAGCGAGTGGTGCTATCCTCACTGATCTAACATGGAACAAGTAAAGGACAGCAGTGGGTAGATTTCCCTGTTTAATTAAATCAATTAATTTAAAGGCTGCCCAACTCCAAACAACTCTAGGTGGCTTCAAAGTGAGAAACAATAAAAATTGAGAAACAGATCATGGGCATCGTGAAAAGAAAACCACACAGAACAATATTTGTGTCCCCTTTAAAATACTTTTGTACTTTCGGTCTTAAATTTGCTTCATTACACTGTGCATCAATTTGCACATTCTTTTTGGCAAATTGGCAAAAATGGCACAAAGTGTACACTTTCACAAACATTTATCCTCAAAACCACAATTCTGCATAAAAGCAAGTCTAATATTATTGAATATATTAATGGTTTATTGATATATTTCCAGACCTGCATCCTTATATTAATTATTTATATACTTCCAGACCTGTAACCTTCTCACCAACCTACTGTCCAATAGTGAAAAAAGTTAAGACCTGTGAAAAAGTGCATTTAAAAAAAAAAAGGTGCTCACAGTTTGGCCAAAACCTACTTCTAAATCAGGGAAATTGCAGAGAAGGAGTCCGTGCTGCTGAATCAAAATAATAAACATCCTGTGGCTGTTTTGTGTGAATAGAATTTGTTTGGATAATCTGTTGCGTTTTATACCCATGATAATTTGATTCAGCCACTGGCTAATTTCTATGATTGTTTTTCAGACTTTATCTGGTTTTGAAATTGTCAGCAGAAGAGATAAAGGCTACAAAAGAGTGCAGAGAGCAGAGGCTGGGCCGTGATGCCAGGGGAGGTGGCCCTTTGAGTAAACTTACTGGTTTACTCTCTTGTGAATTGCTCTTCACAGAAGCCATGGGGTCCTGTGATAGAGAAGAGGGGCAAAATCAATAATAATAATAATAATAATTTAAAAAAAACAAGCATTTTGAGTAATGCACTGAATGAAGAAATAACTTGCCACCCAAGGTGAAACCTGGAGCGCCTAAATTGGCAAAACCCAACTTTCAACCCAAGTGAACTCATTTAAAGACATGTTAAATCTCAGTTTAAATAAGTGGAAAACCCCCTAGCAGGCTCATCTACAAAAAAAAGAAAAAGGAAATGCTCTTAAGCAATTCCACACTAGCTATTTTAAGCTTCTCCATATGGGCCTTTGGGCTGGTTTTTCAGTACTGTACAACTCTCCCATCCAATCCCCTTTGGTTTCTACCAGAAACAAGAAAAGGGCCGTGTTATGTGAAACAGCCTTTCCTGAATTGAATAAGAAGGTAACAAATCTTAATATCCCAACGGTTCTGTTCTGTTTCCTTCACTCACTGACCAAAGCTTTTTCTTCCTGCCGAAGCCACTGGTAGTCCTCCACCATCTGCTTCTGCTGTTTATCCAGGAGCTGACGCATTTTAGCCCGTTCCATCTCCCACAGTTTCTGGGCTTCTTCCCGGCTACTGGGCCTAAGGAAATCCTCCTCCTTAGAAAAGAAGGAAAAGAATGGAAAGTGAGAGGCTTTTTTTCTTCCTGAGATAGCAATTGCAAATTTCTACTTGTTACCAGTACTACAGATTACCTTAGGGATTGGGACACAAATGAGCCGGACGTTAAAGTGATGAGATATGATTTTGATATGAATTTCAGGGAAGGGTCACCTGAGATAAAAAGATCATTTGGGCTATCATATTTGAGCTGCAATAATGTTGATGCCCACTGCATGGTAGCAGAGATACAGATCTTTCTGTATCTCTTTACTGCTATCTAGTGGTCATCAACATTCGTGCAGGAGAGGAGAGGAGAGAGAGAGAGAGAGAGAGAGAGAGAGAGAGAGAGATCAGAGGGATGAGGAACAACTTACAGTTCTAGATAGCCATTGTTGAGCGTTGATGTGAAGAGGGAGGAAGAATTTGCCGAGTAGCTTTTACAGGGACCATAACATGGCTAACTTTAAGATTGATATGACTTTCGGAGTTTAAGAAAAAAGGGAGAGTTCGGGGGGGGGGATTTTAAGGTTACGTTGAAAGTTTAATTAGTCTAAAATCCAAAGAAATTCTGGAACCATACCAAAACCAAAAACAGAGTACAACCTTTTATGAGCATTCTGTAGCTCTTTCCTTTGGCAAAATAAATAGCAGAGCCAATTGGCTTCAACAGTACTTCAATAAATAATTCCAATGCACTTCAAATCTGTTTGTCAGCGGAAATTGCTAACAGTAAAGCAGATTAAAAGTGTCTGTCATTCCATTTGCAGAGGAAGGATGTTCCAGCCTGCAGCTCTGGATCTATTTAATTGCAGAACCATTTCGCCCCAACAAAGAAATCTGAAATGCACTGAGGACAAGTCCTCAAGTTATGTTCGTTCCTATGTTTGGTTGCATCACTTTTCTTGTTATGGGCACACCCCATTTTTTTCTTTACTTCTTAAATGAAACCTTGGGTGAAGGTTCTTGGATGCCTTGAACTTTTTCTAGGAAAGTCTCCAAGAACCACAGAAGTACCGGTAAGTAAAGGAGTAGAGATCAGTTCAAAAGTAAGTGAAGGAGTAGAGATGAAAAAAAGGAAAAAAGTTGTACTTGGTTAGCATGAATTCACTCATCAGGATTCTTGATTTAATGCGTTTTTATTATTGTTTGTTTCCTGAACAAAGGAAGATCTTGGCTATGTAAGATTTATTATTATATGGGTCAACATTACAGGCAAAGAAATAGCAATTTCAAGCACAACCATTCCTCCCCACCCCCTCTAAGGCAATAGAACTTTCTAGAACCTTCATCAATAGATAGGACTGTAATGAAAGCAGGCTAGGCAGGACTAATTGATAAAAAAGACATATAAGCAAATTAGGCAAGAACATTTGCATAAGCAGTAAAAAAGAGTAGCACAAAGGACAACAATAGCTATAAAACAAAGCAAGATAAAGTCCTCCTTCCAGACCGTAGCTTCTCACATACATACATCTTTTGATTTGTTGCCTGTACGTCTAAAAGATGTAGGTCTGCTTCTGGTTGTATATTTCAGCCCCACCAAGGCTTACGTTCTGGTCCATCTCACCCACCTTAATTATTAGAGTTTTTTTTTTAATATTCTGGCAATCTGTTGCTAGAGAACCTCAGCCCAGACCTTGGATGAATGAATGGTATCACCTAGCAATATGCATGAAAATGGAACCAACTAGTCTCCTGGCCTCATATCTAGTCATCCTTTATGGAGTGAGTCAGGCTGCTTGTTGCCTAGCAACCTATATTAGGAGCTTGGGAAAAGACTGAAACTTTTGTCAATGTGACAAAGGAAACAGGAAAACTACTTCAGAGCCCTTCATAGGGTTCTCCGTTTAAGAGAAAGTTGAGGGTTTTGCAGTTGTTTATTTAACAACTGGAACATCTTGGCGAGGAAAGCATGATAATGATGGAAGTCTGTTCTCAGGCTTCTCACATCTATCTGTGCTTGAATGTTTGAATGCTAGAAGAAAGCCTACATGCACCTTATTTATGTATTGATTGTATTAATATAGTCTGCTGTTTTTCCCCCAAGAGGGCTTACATAGGAGAAGATCTCCCAAACAAAGACCTGATACACTGGACTGAGAAGAATTCATCAGAAAAAATCTTTACTGATGTAGGGCTTAAACTTGTGTTGCTCTGCCCAAACCCAACACTTAACCGCTACACTATACTGGCACCCAATGCATCCGACAACTTTCACATGACATCTGGGAATTTCGATAATTGACGACCCATCAACAGCAAATGAAGATTCATTCTATTCAAGTTGAGCATGTGAAAACCCAAGCTGTGTTTTTGTCATCTTTGTCACAACATTTTGTTCACATCCCAATCTCAGGATCAATCACTGTTTGTTTTTTTTAATTCAGGAATGGATATGTGCATCTATATCTGTGGTTACACGTGGGCGTAGAGTTGTGCATGTTAAAATAATTCAACCGAAGGACAGGTTGTCAGGTCTTGGGAGCTTCAGAACTTAACCCTCAGGGATTAAATGTGAAAAATACAGTCTTTTTTTAAGAGATTAGATTTCAGAAAAACCAGCAGATCAGGGTCTGAAACTGAACAATATTTAAGGCCATTCCTCATTATGCTGGCTTGATTTCACCTTCAATCCATAGAGGCAGCTTAAAGCTCCCTTTGGCTTTCCTGGTATTAATGGTTTTCCCCTTTAAGCAGCTGATTAGTGATAATGGTAAAATGGCTGCATGGTGAACGTGGGGAGAGGAACAGATGGCTAAATCCATCTATCTAATCCTCTGCCAAAACTCGTGGCCTCCCACCATATTGAGATGAATGATCAGTGCATGTTTTTCAATCTTAGCTAGTGATGTGCCTGGAAAGGGAAGACGGGGGAATGCATCAGTCTCTGTTATCAGTGTGCTCTGTACAATGTAAGTAATAGCAACATCATTTGCCACAACTGTGCCTGTTGTAGGCCAGAGACCACCAATGGGAGAAGGAATTTTCATGCCACTGTAGCTTTCTGCCAGCTTAAAGGCTGGTGGACAGTAATTTATTTCAGTCATGAGAAAAAGTTCTGAATCACTCTATGGTGGAACCTGATGGACAGGGGAGCAAAGGTAATAGCCGATCAGGAAGCCAAGCAACACATTAATTTGCTTCCTTGGGCGCTGCTTTTCGCTTTGAAGGCAAAAATTTGAAATATTACATGTAAGTAGCCTTAATATGATTCGTTCCAAAAATAAAATGACCAGCAAATATCTTTCCCTTCTGTTCAGATTAGCCTCCTGGTCAATAGGAGGTAGTTTTAACAGTTTCCCCTATAGGTAGTATCAAGTCAGATTGGAATGTTGGAGGATGGGATCCATTTTTTGATGATTAATTATTATTATTGTGTTATTTTGTTGTTGTTGAAGAATGTTGGTATTATACATTTTATTAATTGTTCTGGGCAGCTTTAGGAGGAAGAGTAGTTCCAATTGAAATATTCTCATAGAAACAAATGCTCCCGTTTTAAGCTGTAAGTGCGCCAATTAAGCCATAAAACATTTCATCTAATTTGGCCTTGAGATTTAATTTTTGAGAGTATTGGCGACGATGTGAGGTAAAACTTGAATTCAAGTAATTTGACCTATCTTCAGAAAACGGGAGAACCCAGGATGTCATTAGCACTGTATTGTAATCTTCACTTACAATAATTCTGTAAAGTAGAAGGGGAGCCCAAGACTAAGAGATAGAGGACTGAGGAAAGTCTTTTTGAAGTTGGGTGCTCTTCAGAAATCTAATATATAAATACAAATAAATCAGGTGTGCGTGAGATTCTAAAGTGACACCTTGCCTTCTCCCACTGAGCCAAGATCCAAGCACTTCTGGATGGTAAGTAAGGTATTGGTCAGAATGGTGAGACCCATCTCCCATCTTCAGCCACAGAAATTCACTTAGTTACTCTCAGTCCTACTTACTTCACAATATTGTTGCTGTGAGGGAAAATAGAAGCGGGGCTGCTACCCATATCACTTTAAGCTTCTGAGTGAAAGACAGGATATAAATCTAATAAATAGAATAGAATAATTGGGAGATATCTTCTCACTTCATCAATAAAAAACCCCCATCTTTTCTCTTATTCCAGTTCCTTTTCATTACTGTGCTGACATTGCTCATCAATTTTATCAGGTTGAAAATTGCTAACTTGAAGCGAACTCTCTTGAAAATGTATTGAAGGAAATATAAAACATATAGTCTGTGGGAGATTGCAACTCTTGTAGTCTCACAACAACCTACGAAGGTCAGCCGAGGCTTTCCACTCACTCACTCACTCACTCACTCACTCACTCACTCACTCACTCACTCACTCACACACCAATGTCTCCCCTCTCCACTGCCTTTGTAGCCTTGAAGGAGCCATCTTGCATTTGTTTTCAGGCTGAGTCTCAGGCCAGCTGGCCAGTGTTGTCTTACCCTCATGCTGTGGCGCTTGAAGACATTGTGTCTGTTGAGAGGTGGGGTATGCAGAGAGTTGACAGGTGATGGGTACTCGATGGGGCTGGTGAGCGTTGGTGAGCTGGCACACAGACCCTCGGGCACCTGGAAAGGTGGAAGGAAAAGGCAGCGGGCACAAAACAATAGACACAGCATAAGCAGTAGGCACACAAACCGAGCAGAGAAAGCACTCCAGAAACACTTATATAAGACATTGTTCCATACTTTAGCAAGCAATACTAGATATTTTTGCCAGAGAAGCTTTTTAAGATTTTCAGAACAGACTTTAGAATCCACATTAAGAAGCACCAGAAATTATCCTGATCAGATCTGGTGCCTTTATTCTACTTCAGAAAAAGGAAGTCACCTTAATTTTTAATTTGCCATCAGTTCCTCTCAAAAGTCCCTGTTAAAATTTCACATATATTGACATTTTTAATGTTTAAAACTGAGATTCCCAAGTACAGGATAGTGCATTTTGTTAATTGTCTTGAAAAATATGTGCCATCCTTTTATAGTGAACATGAAACATCAGAAGATCAGCAAAGAATACCAGCAGGTTTAAAGATGTCCATGTTTGAAATGGGCAAAATTAATAGACCAAATTATATAAAGTAAAGGTAACGTTTCCCCTATTAAGTCAGGTCCAACTCTAGAGGCTGATGTTTATATCCATTTCCTAGCCAAGGGAGTCTGCACTGTCCAAAGACACTTTTGCTGTTACCTTACCACAGAAATGGTACCTATTTATCTACTTGAATTTGCATGCTTTCGACTATAAACACACAAATAAATAAACGGACAGGTGGAGGGTCATTACAGAAATGGAAATGGGGATATGAATGGAATAAATTGTCTTTAAAATTGGCATATCTAGCCCATAAGGTGCAATGCAGGACAAGAATAATTCAATAATACAGTATTCTGATTCGATTTTCACAAGTGCCTCTTGAGCCAAGTGATATATTTGCAGAAAAGCAAGCACTCCTTTCAAAAGTAAATGTCAGGTAAACAAGCCAAATGCAATACAATAAAGTGGTGAGATCAGTCAATGCGGTGAACTTTTAAATTAAATTAAAACTGAGATGTAATTGCAGGTGAAGATTTTGAAAGTTTATATGCAAACACTGAAGGATCACGTTGATTACTTGGTTTAGAAATGCGGAAAGTTACAAAGGCCATGCTTTTATTTTGAAGTGATGCTCTCATGCTGGAAGGTGAAAAAAGCTAAGATGGTGGCTATGATCATGTGATTAAAGCCCGATCCCTTTGATAAGCATGCGTCACACACATAAAATGGGGCCTAACCCTAAACCTTGCCTGCCCCATTGTCAAAGTTTTACAGAGGAACTACAGATAATTGTCTCTCTTATACGCTCTTCCTCCTCTACTTGCACTTCAGCAAAACATTTAAGCAAAGAGGACAGAATAAATGAATGGTGTTTCTTAATTGGAAGTTTGTAGGGACGCCATCCATTTGGAATCACCTCTGGAGGTAAGCATCAAGCACCTGCTGCATATCCAACAGGGAATGGGAATGAGGGAAGGAAAGTGGTGCTTATCAACAACTCAGAAGAAACGAATAAACATAAGCCAAGAAAAAGCCAACTGCACAAGAGATGCTTTAGTTCTGAAAGCATGAACAGAATAAAAGTGGCATTTGGAAACTTCTTGGATCTTACCTGGAACTGCAGTTTGGGGGCCAGTAAATTGGTCTGAGGAGGTGGTTTGTACTTTGGTCTGCTGGGCTGAGAGGAATAAGAAAAACAACCACATAGCAAGGCTACTAACAGAGGAGGATAGACTCACATATCTGGAAATAATTGCTATATTTACTTCTTTCAACGTCTTAATTTTTAAAATAGCAAATCTATAAATATTTGTAAATATGCACAAACATTCGCTTCATGCACACTGCAGAAATATATAGAATAGAATGAACTGGGAGGGATTCTGGAAGGGGTTCCTAGCCCAGGAGCGTCCACGATTTCTGGAGTGTATAACACTTAATACAACATCTCCATTAAATCCATGAAACAAAAATGACCACTCCCAATAATGATATTATTTATGTTCTAAAGCCCTCAATTAAAGCATCAGGCTAGAAACCAGGAGTTTGTGAGTTCTAGTCCTGCCTTAGGCACAAAACCAGCTGGGTGACCTTGGCCAGTCACATTCTCCTAGCCCTAGGAAGACCGCAATGGCATGCCACTTCCAAAATCTTGCCTAGAAAACTACAGGGATTAGTCCATGCAGTTACCAGGAATAAGAAGGCTTAAATTTTTAAAAAAACCAGGCGTGTTGAATTAAGAATTAAGGTGTTAGTTATGTTAATCACATAATTTTATTACAATGGCCGCCCCAGAGGGTCAAAGAAAACGGAAGAGGAAATAAAAGAAATGGAGTGAGGTTTTTATTCCTGCAGAAATTTTAACTGATTGTCTTCTATTGACATTGAGAAATGTTTTTCATCGTAATGCAGCTCAACTATCCCTTCCGGTGAAGTTTATGTTGTTTATAATGTATTGAATCCAGAACTATTGGCTTTCATTCCTAAACTTTTGTAATGTCCAAATGTTCCTTTCCTCTTGTTTTATTACCATGAAAATATTTGAGAGAACAATAACATGTGTACAAATGACTTTCTGACTATCAGAATCAGGAGCTTTTCGCCAAACAGCCTCCCACCCACCACACATATGTCTAAGTTAGTGTCCTTTTATTGTCTTCCATCTTCTTATGAAATGTAGTCAGTAATTATGAAATTTTCATGATTTTTACTGGATGACACAGAAAATGTAATTTACTTCATTATCAGTCATGGGTTTTGTTTTGCCTTTCCAATTATTCTGCTGCATATAACAGCAGCGAAAACATTTTAAAAATATCGCCTGGGAGGACAGATCATGATGATCAGAAGCCGAAAATAAAATTATTCAGAACTCAAAGAGTTGGTGGTGGATTAGTAACTGTTGTAATTGGGGGTATATTCTCTGCAAGTGTTAATATCGAATGGGTGGCATTTTTAAGAAGAGTGGATTTTTATTCATTTTGTATTGAACTGATTGTGGCTGATAGTTAAGAAAAAAAGCCTGAAGATCAACTCAGGAGTGAAATATATATATTACCTTTTGCTTTTTAAAAAGGACGAATCCCGAGGAATCACAGAAATGGCACCTACAGTGTCAAAGCAAGGAATTTAGGATGGAAATGCCTGTTCTGATGACAAAACCTGTATGATTCTTCCCAAAAACCAGTGGTGGGGGCCATGTCTTTTTCACATCCAAGCTAAAAAAAAAAACACGTATCCATATCTGCTGAACATTTCCAGGAAAAATCTTCTCACCTTTGGAGGGGGTTCTTGGAAAGAGGTAGGCTCCATAATTTTGGGGGGGCGGCGGCGATTATTCTTCTCTTGTTCCCGTGCAATCTCCTTCTCCATCTGGTAAATGTCACTGAAATTCAGAAACGGAAGGGAAAAGGAAGAGCGCCATTTAGCTTATCCATGAGCTCCATCTGCTGTCTATAGAGTGTTCTGTAGGGCTTCTCTCTCTCTCTCTCTCTGCTGTTTGTAAATATTTTACAAGACTGTACCATCGAATTTATGGGAAGGGCTTAGAGCACCCTTGTTTTTTTTCCCCTATCGATCATGCTAGCTGGGACTGATGGGATACTGAACCCAATATAATTGTCCTCCTGCTCCATGTCCCTGCAGCATTTTAGGTTCAGTGAATTGAAATCTCACAACGGTTTGGGGTCCTGGCTGATTGGATTTTTTTGTTATTGTGTGAATGGCTTTGGATATGAAACCTATTGACAAACGAAACCAGAATACATTTTGCCCAATAAGAAAAATTCTGAAGATTTGCTTATATAACCTATTCAGGTTGCAGAACATTAACTTTTTTTGTGTGCAATTTTTTTTTTTTTTGGGGAAGACAAGGCTAGAAGTATCGCTTACCTTAAACTACAGACCAACTCTTTGAACTTGGGCCTGTCGTTGGGGTCATAATCCCAACAGCGGGTCATCAGAGCATAAAGGATAGGTGGACAGGCATCTGGCTTGGGGAGACGGTCTCCTTTCTCCAGCACCCCAATGACATCTTTGTTCTCCAACCAGAAGAAAGGCTGTTTGCCATAGCTAAGGATCTCCCACATGCAAACAGCTAGGGAGACAAAAGGAAATGTTTTAGAAACTGGATTGCATATACCGCTTGGGATAAACTGGCATTTTTCAACCACCAATTTAGAGGGTGGACTTGGATACAATGCTGTGGACAGGAGGTGGATTTTTTAACGGTTCTATTCGGTTCTATAGAGTAGGTAGTAACTCCGCGGTGATATCATGGAGCCGGTTCTGTTGGTGGCTCCGTGGGCGCCGCCATCTTGGATTTTGCTTCTGCGCATGCTGCGCAAATCAAAAGATGTATGTATGTGAGAAGGTACGGTCTGGAAGGAGGACTCTATCTTGCTTTGTTTTATAGCTATTGTTGTCCTTTGTGCTACTCTTTTTACTGCTTATGCGACTGTTCTTGCCTAATTCGCTTATATGTCTTTTTTATCAGGAAGAGAAGGAAGGTAGATAGTAGAGAGATGTAGAGGAGGGAGAGAAGGAAGGTGGAAGAGGAAATGGGAAAAGGAA
>JANHFT010009188.1:80609-93983 GCA_032467955.1 Pseudoxenodon macrops
ATTATAGCCTTGAAATGACTCAGTCCTATTGGTCGTCAGGACAGAGGACCTCCCATGCATGGATGCTAGCTCCACCCACTATGGAGAACTTGTACTGCATTACATACTTAATGATTCCACGAATATTTACTCAAAATTAAGATTTATCTAGCTAGTGTCTGTCAATAAAAATATATATCAACCTGCACCACAGGTTGCTATATTTTGGCAACAGATTTTATTTTATCTAAAAATAAACTGTGGCTTGAATTAACAGGATCCTCATGTTCACAGCTTGGTTACAAAGCATCCAGTTCATAACTCAGAACATATCAGATAGTTAGATGAATTCTTTTTTTTTTTTTTGCTTGCTGATCATTGTGGCAAGTGTCATTTGCATAATTGAGAGCATATTTTATTCTGACCTTTTCAAAAGCTCTTATTTCCCAAATGTGATGGGTACTGAATTGCTTTTTCTGTACCACTAACTATCATTTCCTATGGGATGGTGCCAATTATGTTGGAAGAAAAGGCGTGTATCTGATATCTAATCGGATACTGAAAGCATTTATGACCATTCATCCTTGAATTTAAATATAAAAAACAGTTTATTATTTCTAATAATGAACAGACATCTGTCCAACATTTCATAAGAAGACGTGTTTGTGCAACCAAATGACCAATTGAGTAATTTTAAAATCTGTAACAAACTTTTTCTGGGGAAAAAAGATGTCAACAATTGATAGACACTTGGCCAGAAATATTCTGAGATAGGTAGCTTTGCAATCTTGGGGAGGGCAAAATACTCCACAGTATGGTAAACACTATCCAAGCATATGATGCTTATGCACTATCAGTGAAAAGGTGGCCTTACTGGAATGTATTTCTATTTTCCTAGAAAGGTCTTGAGAATACTGGAAGTAAATTTGTGTAGAGACTGTGACTGGGTTCATATATTGACCCATGGCTCATTTATACATCATACTGAATAATCCAGATTTGACTGGTATCATATACCACACTAAGATAAGATAAAACAAATGGCACTGGTCTTTATGTATGTGGCTCATGTTTCCTTCCTACAAATTATGTTGGATGTTCTGGAAAGGACTGTCTAAAATGAAAGTCATGAAATGGCTTACATATTTCTCTTTCTCTAATTATGTAGGAATGAAGAAAAAATAGGACCAATTTCTAAAATTCTCAAAACTACCAGTGAACTGTGAAAGAGTGAAGCTATCATGCTCAGTCCAAAATGCACAGATAGAGCCAGACAAAAACACCTGAACCCAGCCCAGACAAAAACATGGCTTACAAGGTGGTCTATATTTTGTGTCAGATGGTGAGGTGGTTTAAGTTTACACTAGCTTTCTTTTAATTAGAAGATTGCCATCTTGAGACATGACATGACATGACATTTCGGCCAGTATCTGTATTAGTTCAAATGAATTAACAGTTCTTGGTTCAGCTGTTAAACTGGACTCTGCAAGCTCTTGAAATCTAAAAGTCATCAGATAGGAAATAACTGAGAAATGCAAACTTAAGAGTAGCATCCATGCACAAAAATGCACATAATATTTTTTGTACCTCAAAACACATTTGCAAGATGCCCCATATTCCTGCCTTAATTTTAAATAAGATACCTCCCTCCCTTGATTGCTGGGAAGTACTCTGAATCAAATAAGGTAGTGCTTTCTTTTTTTGCTTTGGGCTTTTGAATTTTTTATTTCTTCTGATCAACCCACTTGCATTCCTTTTTACCCTCTATTATGGAAGGTTCAGGCAAACTGTCTGTGTGTGTGTGTGTGTGTGTGTGTGTGTGTTTGGGAGTGCTTGTGTGTGTGTGTGTGTGTGTGTTATATCCCAAATAGGATTCCAGCAAAACTCAGGTTTTAACAGTGTTTACTCTGTTTACTACTATGCTTTGTACATTTATGGAAAACAGAGGTTTTCCAAAAAATTGGAGCTGATTGTTAAGAAATAGGATAATTTTGTGAAGGACAATATACCATTTTATAACAATTCCATTGAAAAAAATTCTTTATGATTATTGTTTTGAAATTAAAAAATGAAGAGAAGGTTTATTTTACTTTCTAGTTCATTTGATCTCCTGCTTTTCTAACCACTGTATAAGAGTGATACATGTTTTATTCTTCCAACCTCAATTTGATTCCTGTTATATCTGCTTCTTGATTATATCCGCATCTTCTATATTTTTACTGTACCAATTCAATTTAATTCTTCACAAGTATTTGCTTTATCTCTGCAATGAAACATATTCAACCACCCTTATGTGATCATTTGTGGTCTCTTTGCTTACATGAATCAAAATTCCTTAGCAAATAAAAAGAAATAAATAGCATTGCAGAGAAAAGTGCCTGCGGTGCAGAGATTTCCCTGGTCAAATAAATAATCATCTTTAGCCCTGTACTCTATGACCTCAGTCCGTGGCACAAAAACTGACGGCAGATGGATGTACAAAGTCTGCATTTGAACCACTATGCTGGCATTCTAAATAATGGTGAAACTGAGGCAAAGAGGTTGGAAAAGCTAGGGAAAGAAACTCAGACTTGATTTCATTATAATTCAAACTTAAATCAAAGTAAATTAAGTAAAAATTGCCAGCCAGGTTCCTCTGCCCTAAAGGTTAGGAACAAAGGGAAAAGAAAGCAAAGTACTCATTTGATCAGTTTTGCACCCAAAAAGCAGCAACACAAAAGGATATTAGTTTAATTCTCCTATTTCAATGCAGTCAACCAGGAGGGCTGTAACTGCAGAGCGCTGAGGTTTTATAAGGCTGAGGGGAGGAAGTAAAATTGATAGGGATCAGAGAGAAAGAAGAATTTTGCAGATTTTGCTTATATCTCCCTTTATCTTTTCCTCTCAAATTCAAGCATTAATCCATCTGCATAGTGTCTGTTTCTTTCACTGATTGTCCATCTTGTGATTCTGTATGATCCCCGTAAAAGCTAACCTCTCTGCCTTTCTGTTATCCACCACTTCTCTCAAGTCATGTTACTGTTCATTTCAGTCCAAGACTATGCCCATATTCTACCACTGACTGACCAATTTCTATAGAGGACACTGCACCCATTGAATACCTTCTGTCTATAATGGTGAGACACAGAAACATACGTAACCATTTATTGCTGTGCCTGGCATGGAATAATGCCATCAAGGGTAATGCTGCATATTTGGAACAGGGAAAAAAACAGTCTTTATGACCTCATGCTGATGCTGCCTGTTTGTTTTTTAAATTCTCCCGCCGCTTGCGATCGAGATAATAATAAAATATAAGGAAACTTACATTACATTGATGAATAAGGGGCTGAAAGAAGGGAATTGAAGAATAGGAAAAGAAAATCTATCTAAGTTACTGAGGAGCACTGAAAGGCACAACTGTCTTGCTGAGTGACCGAGTCAAAAAGCTGCAAGGGAAGGAGCAGCAGAGGCGATTACTGATGACGTTTACAGACTCGGTCCTGTCAGCAAGCAAACGGAGTTAAACCCTATCCTGGAGGCTATATCCACCTCTATGGAGAAGACACTTTAGTGTGGATCAAAATACATGTCCAGATGCAAATTTGGGAGATCATAAGTAAAATATTCCAAGTGACCAAGGTAGCTTAAGATCCTATAAGTCTACAGTATGTCCCAGAAACAAGGGACTTTCTTTTTTTAGTTGCCAGCTGAACTATTGACTGATACTCTTGTAAGGTTCTGATGTAGAACAAATTCAGTTTGTTTCTTGGTCCAGTCAGCGTTTTCATTGATGTATTTAGAACTACTTGAAATTCTCTGGAC
Source organism: Pseudoxenodon macrops (assembly GCA_032467955.1). Taxonomy (NCBI): domain Eukaryota; kingdom Metazoa; phylum Chordata; class Lepidosauria; order Squamata; family Pseudoxenodontidae; genus Pseudoxenodon; species Pseudoxenodon macrops. Next base: position 84,393 of record JANHFT010009188.1, read on the forward strand.
ATTTTTGAAGGGATAGCAAGCACTGCTCCAGTCCTGTCTTCTCTAGCCAGTTACTCTAACCCTCCAGATGTATTGGACCATAACTCCAAGAACTAGTGAGGTAGCTTCCTCACACAGCAGTAAGATGATGGAGAAGAACATCACTTGGACAACATCATTTGACCTGCCTTGCACCTTATGCTAGCCTGCTATCTTACGCTAGCCTATTGCCCTCCTGTCCAATGGATAATGTAGTTGCTTCTATCAACAGCTTAGCACAAAAATGGAAAAAATTGCCCCCCTCACAGTTCTAAGACCTTCCCAACCTCCTCCACACAGCAAAGCCAAATGGGACCTGTTATCTAACCCAGAATACCTCAGACTGGAGACAGCTGCAATATTGTAATGTGGATGTGACTGGAGGTTGAAAGCAACATGGGTTGCAATATGGATTGCAAAGATTACTCAGCATGGAAGAAGAAAAAAGAACGCAGAGGCAAATTTCAAAGTGGGCAATGGAAATAGTGTAAAAACATACCCTAAAAACGAATCTTGGCAATCAGCTGGAATTCCCTCCCCTGAGTTTGGAATTTTGAACGTTTGCCATTTTGATTATTTGAATATTTCTGGAGCTGGAGACAGAATGAGGCTGTTTTGTTTTTTTCTTCTAGATTGCTGGAAGAGGCATGGGAGAGGCATCCTTGTGCTGGAAATTCTTAACCCAGGCTCATCTCTATCCACAAGTTCTGTAGGTTTCTGGGTGGGCTTCAGGACAACCCCAGGAGATATTATAGGAGGACAAAACATGTCCATACAACATGTCTATATAACAGGAAACAACTATTGTCTATCTAGGCTTTCCCTAGTCTAGCAGCTAGGCCAGGGGTCTGCAACCTTAAACACTCAAAGAGCCATTTGGACCCATTTCTCACAGAAAAGAAAACACCGGGAGCCACAAAACCCTTCCCGTGCCTAATTATTTCTTGAGCAGCCACAAAACTAGCATATGTAGAAAACATTCTGTTTTCTTCTGAAACTTTTTATTTTTTTTGGATTTATCCATGGTTGGCCTACCAGCGGTTGAAAAGCTCAATAGATTGCATGCCGGCGGATGTCGCACATTGTCGGTTGTGACGCATATTTTGAGTGACAGGGAGCCGCAAGGGGTGAAAGAGCCACATACGGCTCCAGAGCTGCAGTTTGCTGACCCCTGAGCTAGGCTAAAGTACCCATCAATTACAGTTGTCTCACAATGACATGGTTGATAAGTTTAATAAACCAGTGTATCAGGAAAGGGAGAGGAGGGGAAGACTGAGTTATCTCCAGCGTATTCAGCAGTGTTCCTCAACCTTGGCAACTTGAAAATGTGTGGACTTCAATTCCCAGAATTCCCTAGCCATCAAGCAGCCAGAATTAAAGAACTGCTTCTTCCAGTTGGTGTTGACCCATCCAGCACATATATTGCCAAGTGATGGGTCATACAATACATGCTGTTTTTCTGGAAAGGGTCTTGCCCTTGGAATTCCTTGTGTGCCTGAACATCTCTGCTAAAGATGTTACCTAGCCTGGTAATGAAACGTTCGAAAACAAGCCCACAAGCTCATATTTGCCACTATTGCATTCCTTGTGTGTGTGTATTCTGTTGGCTTTCTTAAAGTGTTAAAAATAGAAGTACTTCGGAAAGCCTTTGATAGATGATAATATGCGCTAACCTTCTCTGTTATAGCACTGAGTATGTTCATTTTTTAATTATATTCTTATGTCTTGTACAACTGATGTTTTATCATTTATATTAATAGATATTGTAAACTGCTAAGGGTGTCTTCAATTGAGGCAGAGATAAATGCAATCAATCCATTTGCAGTTCATGGTTCTTTATCTATTCATATGCAGAGGTGGTTTCCTATCAGTTTGGACCGGTTCTATACAGTAGGTAGTAAGCCGCTGGTGGCGACACAGAACCGGTTCTGGTCCGTGGACGCCGCCATCTTTTTTTTTAGAATTTTTTTTGGAGGGAATGTTTTGCATTTTTTTGTTTTTTTCTTCTTCTGCGCATGCGCAGAAGCCAAGTCTCCGGCACTGCGCATGCGTCACCATCTTGTTTTTGTCCTTTTATTGGGGGGATTTTTTTGTAATTTTTTTTGCACTGCGCATGCATGGCCATGCGGCGCGGGAGGCAGCGAGATAAGTTAGAACCCACCCCTGTTCATATGGCCAGTCCATCCTATTTCAGCAATAATCTGAATTACATATATTTATTACATTGTATTTATTTATTACATTTATATCCCACTGCAATTCAAACCAACTCTTAATCATTTTCAACAGTCCGCACTTAAAAATTCCATTGAATTTGTTACTTGTAAGCATGTTTTTTTCTTCCCAAGTAGGCTTTTAATGGTTTTATTTAAATATTTGTTTGCTTTGATATGCTGCTTGAGTTTAGAAAAGAGACAAGAATACTGGAAAAGGAGAAAGTCAGGTGACCTCTATATTCTGGTCTGCATGTTGGTTTGGAAAGTGCAGAGAAGGGTCAGCTTGTTTTGGAATTCTCAGAGATGGACTTCTGAGTCATCAAATCTCCAGGGGTGCTCATCTGGACAGAATGATGTGAGAAATGAAATATCTCTTTCTCTTTTTCTTTTGCCAGTGGGGCAATCTGATCAGCGTGAAGGAAAGGAGGATATCTCAGCGGTCTGATCTTTTGCTTTGAAATGCTGAAAAGAAGAGGCAGCCCCTTATTCCTTTCCCCTCTCTCTCTCTTCAACACTTAGCCATGGCTAGACTCTTTCTGTTGCCTCAAGCAAACGATAATAGCTCAGTTATGCACAGCTCATTATATTCTTGAAGAGTTTTGCACCACAAGATGAAGCAATGGGTCAGTGGCCTTGATACAAAGAGAAGCTGTCTATCAGTGACTATTAGCCAGGACTGATAGTCCTCTGAAGGAGATGGGTGGTTCAAAAATGAGAAAAATAAATAAAATGACACTAGAAAAAGAAACTACGATATCTCTGGCTACCTATTAAAGAAAATACAAAAGGAGAAAGCTATTACTTCCATGGTGTATATATGGACTTCTCCAAAAGGATTCCTATTGATGAGAAGGCGATTAGGAAAATATTAGAATGTGTAGAAATGAACAGATTAACAGTAGCATTTAAGAAGAAGGAACAAACCAAATATTATACGATGTGGGAAGTATTTTATCATATCAAATACTTGATGGTTATTTGGTTAGAAAATAAAAAGGGAAACCGTAGATAAAAGGAAAAGATTAAAGGAGAATAGAAAATACGTTAAAATAGAGAGGTATAAATAAGATGATAATTGTTAGTATTATGATGACAAGAATAATTATGTGCAATGTTATCATGATTGTATTTTTACTAGAAGACATGCTAAGAAGAAAAATGAATAGTCTTATAATGTTTAACGGTTTAATATACTATACATTTTAAGATGAGAGAATTAATATTAATGTGAATGTTGTTGTAAATGTTGAAGATTTTTGTACCCAGATGACACACTGTTTAAGGAAAGATAAAATGTTTACATTTTGAAAAATAAAAAAACTTTTTACAAAAAAAAAGCAAAAAAGCATAACTAGCCATTACTTTATTAGATATTTTATCCCCCTTTTATTATTTTATCAGTAATTCAAGGCAGCAAACATAAATACCGCTAATACTCTTTCTTCCTCTTATTTTCACCACAATAACAAACCAGTGAGGGGAACTGGGCTGAGAGAGAGAGAGTGACTGGCCCAGAGTTACTCAGCTGGCTTTCATCCCTAAGGTAGAACCAGAACTTATTGTACTAGAACTTATTGATGATATAACTCAAGAGACTCACTAGTGGCCCCTTAAATGGTCCCATGTTTTAGTCATTCATCTTAAGATGAATTTAATGTGGTCTCACCACTTCTAGAAAAGAAAAGTAAAATGGAGAGTGGCTAAAACAAGAGATCAGTTAAGTGGTCAAGAGATTTAGCTATCAGTATCAACATGAAACCTAGAATAACCTGATGCCCTCCAAGCGCATTGTACTAAAATTTCCTGCCAATATGACTTGTCCAAACTGGCTGGAAATTAAGGAAGTTCAATACTCTGGAAGCCACAAAATGTCATACAACTGAAGACGTGTTATTTATTGTTTACATCTTTTGTTATTATTTTATAACTACTGTGGTTTCTCCTCCAAAGAGTGATGGGAAGTATAGGGTAGCATTAGTTTTCAAAACTATACCTTGGGGAAAGGGGGAGTTTCTTAAGGTAATTTGATTGCCCAACTGGATGTTCCTGAAGATGGTCCCAATGTAGAGAGGACAAACAGGAGGTTAATGATATGACCTTTCTCTTTTTGGGGAAAACAAATAGACAAAAAGGAGATGAACAATTACCGGTGGTTCATGTTAGGGCAGCCTCCCAATCCTGAAGCTCTTCAGAGCAACTATACTTCAATTGTTGCAATTCCTAATCAAAATGGCCAATTGACAAGGGCTGAATTAAAGCCAATCACTGGCAGGACATTTTTTATCAATTTGCCCCTTGCCATTTTCCTGGAATAAATAGCCCCTCCTCAATTATTACAGTATCCCAAAGGGATGGGTTTCCTAATTGTAGTTGTTTGTAATATTTTTCTCCTTCCATTCTTGCGTTTGCCCTTCAAAAGCTATAGAAGACGGCTTTACGGACCTTCTGCCTTTGATGGCACAATAAGAGATGTAAATGTGCCTTGAGATCGATGTTTATTGCAAAGTCAATTTCCCAGCAAATTATGGATGGATGGACCAACACAGGTCCTTAGCTGTACCAGGAAGTGAGATGAAGCAAAAGAAGACATAAGGAGAGTAACATCTTTTCTTCTCACCCAGTTTCACAGTTCGGTTTATTTTAGGTTATGACCAGCTGCCTTCTACAAATTGAAGCTTTGCATCTGGAGCAATGCTGCATAACTGAGATGCCCAGAACTGATTTTTTCCCCAGGGGAATCACACCTCTATCAATTTTCCCCTCTGGATTTCCATGGACTTAGCACTTTCAAATCTTGAGAAGTTGAGAGGTTCTTGTAGGTCCAAAATTAACTAATTCTGTAATTTCTTTGTATACATAGTGTTAAGGTTTGGAGCCTAAACAGCAGTAATTAAATTAGCAGTCTCTCTAGCCCAGAAGTAAAGATCTTTTTCTGGGCCAGGAGCACATTTGTAAAGTGTATGCTTCGAATGATTATATGAGAATCCTCCCTTAGGAGGGGCCAGTCCATTCATAAAAAGACTGTCCTGGTGGTAATGGGTAGTCAAAAAACATCCATTGAACAGAAAATAAACTGGTGAAGTTGCCCCTAGTCCAGAGGTGGGTTTTGAATCTTCTTACTGCCGGTTTGCTCAGGGTTATGCCTCGAGCGCACGCGCCAATCAAAAAATAGCTTCTATACATGCACAGAAGCAAAATCCAAAATGGCGGTGCTCACGGAGACACCGAAGGATGTCATCGTGAAGTTACTACCTACTCTATAGAACCGGATAGAACCGGTAGGGACCAACCTCTGCCCTCATCCCAGTAGAATTCTTCTGTGAAGCTCTCTACCACCCTTACTTACTTTTGTCTTTTTCTCTGAAGGTGGGCTACTTCAGTTACCCCCTATTCTTATTTTCTAAGGATCCAGAGAGATTCCTTTAGTTAACAATGCTGCTAGGATCTGGTACTTGGTTTTGTAGCATGTCAGCACCACATTGAACTGTCTAAAATAACTTGGAGGAAAATAAAGTCAGGTGGAGTAAGGAATCTGCTAGGTATCTGTTGCACTTTATCCTATCACCAAATGGTTCCCTCTCTAATGAGTAACAAGAATATTTCTACCTTCTCCCCTGAATGAAATTCATAAAGTTAACATCGAATCTCTTTCAATGGAAGGCTTCTTACACTATCAATCAAAAACCATGGTGAAAGTATTCAATAAATTACATAAGCCAAAAAGGAGTTTTCTCTTCCACCCAGATATTGATCTCTTGTTCTGCTTTTCTGGGAACTTCCATGAAGCCATGATCTCCTGTTGCATCTATTCATTTCCAGTCTGAATACTAAGACTGCATCTTCTCCTTTGCTACCTTCCTACTTTGTCTAAACTCATTTCTCCCAAATATTTGAGCTTAATTCCTTGGTCTTCACTGAAGTCATATGTAAAAAACCCAATGTACATACAGTTATCGGACTCTTTCTAGCAGTCAAGACATATACTGCAGATTAGGACTTGCTGGAGCAGCCATGAATGTTTTGGAAATTATTCAAATGTCACGGTATGGCTATATCTACAAAGATCAGAATCATGGAAATCATGTTATTTCCTGTGACATGCTATAGAAGCAAGAGTAGGCTTTGAAGAAGTAGGACAGGAAGACTATTGACATTGTTGAACTCTGGTGAACTCTGGAGAAGACTTCTGGGAAGACCATAGACAGTCAAGAAAAGAAACTAACAGATCATCAAATAAATCAACCCAGCGTTCTCATTTCAGGCACAAAAGATCAGGCTCAAATGATCCTACTTCAAGACATACCATGCAAAGACTCAGCTGCCTAGAAAAGCTTTAATGTTGGGAAAGATGGAAAGAAAGAGAAGAAGAGAATGACTGGATGGATTCAGTTACAGTGACGAAGAGTACATCACTGGAAACCAGGCTAGGGACATATTCTTATGGAGAAATTTTGTCTATGTGGTCACTAGGAGTAAAAAATGAATGATGGCTTTAATGCTACTTTAATGCTACTATGTTAATATGATCTATTATAAAATAAGGAGCATTCCTCTATTTATTTTATGCAAACACCTTCCTCTGGAAGAATATAATCTACCGTTCCTTCAACTGTACAATGTTCTTCCATTTGTGATTATTGATTGAGGGCCTTCCCTACTTCCACTAACCAAGCATAAATGGTCCCTAGCAAACACCTTATTCTGTCAAGCCACCAGATACCACTTTGATTTTATCCCAAGCCCTGTTCAAGAGAAGCTTAAGTCATCCTTGGCTATTCTGGTTTTAAAGTAGGGTTGCCCTTTTCCCATTTAAAGCCAGCAGTTTTAAAACAGTACAGAAATTGTTGCCAAAAGAAACCCACTGGACAGCTGATTGGCACAGTAGGTGAATCCCTCCTGTTTTAATAATGCAGCTCTTACTTCCATTTCATATTCCCTGAACATCCAAAATCAGGACATCTCTCTATGGCAACAAGTTAGAACTGAGACAATTCTAAGATGTTTGGACTTCAAATCCCAGAATTCCCCCAGCATATTGTACTAGCTGGAGAATTCTGGAAGTTGAAGTCCATATACAGTATCATAAAGTTGTCAAAGCATTATGTTAAAAATCACTGCTGTAAAAGCGGGGACAGCAAACGTTACATTTAAAAAAACGTTTTCTGTCAACTCAGAGGAAAGTAAATAGTCATTCAACCCATCATCCAGCTACCTTTATTTGGGGTGGGAGGTGGATGGGGGTGGGTAGGAATGGAAGCAGCAGGCAACATATGGCTTCAGTTGAGACTGAAATAAGTACTATGCCAAAAATCTTTTTTTTTTTTTACTGCAAGAGGGGCAGTAACTTAGTGAACTCCTGCACCTTCAGGCACCTCTCTGATCTCTTAGCACACTAACGCTGTCCAGGTACATGTCAGCTGGGTGTCGTAATTCCTTCTTAGTAGGCCTCCTGGGAGAGACCATGCTTTGCACCGTCTAGCTCTTTTCTGGTTTTCTAGCATAGTTTAGTTGCTGCCGTAGGCACATTCCTAAAGACTTCAGCATTCAAGAGGCACCGAACACTCATAGCCTAATACTAGCTTGTATGTTGTCAACTGGAGGTTACACTGTTAGCAAAAAGAAGTGCCAGAAAATCTAGAGAGGAGCTGTAGTGCCATTCCTGCATTAGAATTCACTCAAAAACCAATGAACAATCTGTTGCATTTCACAGAGCTATCCCTCAATGTTAATCGTAGCAGACAAAAGAGAAGGCAGAACATGACACAAGCATTTTTAAATCTCCAAATGGTGATTAATGATCAGGCACTGTTCCAGGTTGGGAAAGGATAAGACAACCCCTGAGTAGCTTCACATCACCTCCAGCACCAAAGGCCCTAGGCTTCCAAATACCAGTTGCACAAGTCAGAGGATTTTACTGTCCTAAAATTGACATTGTGGTATGATCTGAACTGTCTGGAACATGGCTAAGGCATCATCAATAGTTATTATAGATGAGAGATATGAAACATTTCCCCGCTGAGTTATGCTTATCCCCTGAGTGGTATGCTAAGGGATAGACTCCAAAAATGTAAGCAAGTCCCTGCCAAAATGCAGTTGGCTTTTGTTCAATTTCATTAAAATTAAACATTTGTTTGTCTCATGGATTCAAGACCTTTTCGGTGCTGAGTTAACAAACTTGGATGCACAACTGAAACACCAATGTGTGAATTGAAGCTTCTTCTTTTTTTTACGGACCCTTTCTGTGCCCAGACGGATTATTTCAAGACGCTCTCCTCCAGATCGTTCATAAAAACATCATCAGTGTTGCAATTGAGAAAAACAAAACATTGAGCTGGTTCAGACAGTTAAATGAGTCATTTATATGTAATTCAGGTTGCTTCCTTGCTACCTTTGGACTATCTAATACAATTTTATCTGTCTTCAACAGAAACCGCTGCACACCCGTGCACCATAGCTTGGTTATAATTTTCCCAGTCTTCAACAGAAACCACAATACGCTCACACAACATAGCTTTATTATGCCTTCGCTTCTAAATAGAGCACATACAACTTTAGCAGAAAGAATGCAGTTGCTTAGCGACAATTGCACCTAGCGACCAAAGAGCTTGGAGACTAATGAAGGACCTGTGCTCCTCCCCCACCCCCCATCAACATGGGTTTTCTATGGTACAAATGCCTCCCTACTCCGGCTCCATACACTTCCTTTCTAGCATGCTTGCTTGCTTTCTCCTGGCTCATAAAGGTTACTGGGAAACCCGCCCATACCTGCTCCCTGGGGGTGGGGTGGAGGGTGGGATTTTTTCAGTCACATCCAGTCCAATGTGTGGGGGAGGCTTTGCAGCAGCACTCCGCTGACTTTCAATGCCACTTTTTGTTGGGAGATTGCTGCTCTTAAACAACTCAGAGAAGGGAGGCATGAAGGAAACAGTATGGATTTCTATTTTGGAGCACGCTTGAGATGCTGGGGGAACCAGCAGATTAGCCTGAAAGAAGCTGTCTATACCAAATCAGATCACTGGCCCAAGAATTGGCTACCCTGACGGGCAATTCTCTATTATCCACAATTGCAGGGACTTCAGACAAAGGGGCGTCTTCTCCGTTGCTTTAACTCTGGTGCTGGGTAGGACCTTTTTTGGCATGTCTAGCAACTGCGCTGTGTTACTAAGCAAAGGCATTCTGGGTTCCATGAAACATATGTATACATAAGTCATGTGAAAAACTAGGACGCCCATTTGAAATGTTTGACATTTTCAGTGTATTTCAACACATACAGGGACAGGTACCGTATTTTTCTGAGTATAAGACGCACCTTTTCTCCCCCTAATTGGGGCTGATAATTCAGGTGCATCTTATACTC
>JANHFT010009188.1:107240-117472 GCA_032467955.1 Pseudoxenodon macrops
GCCCACCCTCCAGTCGGAGCTGAAGAAGTTTCTTGGATGAGAAGCAAAACGTCTTCAAAGAAAAACCAGAAAGTCCAATTGCTTCTTGAAAAAAAAAAACACCTTTGGGACATTATGCGCCATTGTTTTTGACTCCTAGCACCTACAATAAAAACGCCATCTTAAATTTTCATTCTCTGCTACTTGCAAAACCATCAAGAACTAACAAGCTGAAGGAAGCTAAATTGCTTTTTTCATTTCCTGAAGGCCAGTCCAATATTGGGATGAAATGGATAATAACTTTACACCCAAACCCACCATAAGCATAATCAGCTAGGCTCTGTAGTGTGTGTATGATGCAAGTCGTAAAAGTATTATAGGCAGGATCTTTGCAGACCCTTTATATTGCAGGGCAGCATGGCTAGAGAATCAGTGATTTGGCCGAATGCACATTCAAGGAAATTTTGTTGCAAGTCCATCCCTGTTGAATGTCAGTCTGCTGTGCAGCTGTGAAAGATACATAGGAAATGGAAGCGAAGGAATATAATCTTCAGCCCTTGGCAAACACTCTGTAAAGATAAGAACGTTGATAGGTTCTTCTGAGCATTTTTAAGATACTTGTTTTTCTCCTTTAAATGCTTGTTCAAAGGAATATCGGTACCATGTCTCTTATATCTGTACGAATGTCACTTCAGATTGCAGGTGGGGCTGATAACACATTTACATTTAAAAAAATTAATCCCTGTATAGACAAAAACAATGTAACATATTTCTAGTAATATTTGAGAATCCTAACTTTCCCTAACAGCCATCAAGGACACTAAGAAAACAACCAATCAATCATTATCTTCTTTTTCAATTAATCTACCTCACAGGGTTATTATGCCTCAGAACAAAGGTGACATAGAAGTGTAATGAGCCATGTCAGATTTTCTCTGAACTTTTAATTTCAGTTTTCTAGACTATGTAGTTTTCTCTGAACTTTTAATTTCAGCTTTCTAGACTATGTAGCTTAGTCTATAGTTTATTTGTTTGCTTCCACTTTAATTATGTTTAGAGTTTTGTTTTGTTTTTGGGGTCTTTCACTCAGTTTATGACTCCTGGCAACTTCCTACATAAATCCCTGTAGTTTTCAGAAATTGTTTTTGCCTTTGTTTCCTCCCTGGATTTGAGAGAGTGTGAGAGGCCACCCAAGTAGGGTGCTTAGTCTTGAAATAAATCGGATAACATGACAGCCTGATGCTGTCCCAACATAGCAAGGAATGCACTGTAGATATGATTAATTCTGAAGTAAACTGTCTGAATCCAGAACAACAATTTGAAGGACTTTCCACCTTCCATCTGGTCAAAATTATGCAGATGTTGGAAATGTGTTTGAATATTAGTAGCTCGGGTTGGTAGCTAGGCTGTTGGTTTGAGCGCCAAGTTTGGCAATTTGGTTGCAAGCGTTTCGTCACCATTTGAGGAGACATCGTCAGTGCATTTTGAGTTGTGCTCATCTGTCATGGTTTGTCGGTGATGAAACATTTGCAACCAAATTACCAAGCTCGGAGCTCAAACCTACAGCATTGTGCAGATGTGACAGATTGAAGTTTTCCCCATTTTTTCAGAAACGGTGCAAATACTTGCATTTGACATGATGCAGTCTTCCGCTTTACTTCAGTACATTATTAGCAAAATTTTGTTGTCTATCAAATCTGCTGTAGAGGGTTATACATCATGTAGTCAAGATGTAAGGCAAGAAGATTTCTTAGAGTAAGCTTTTGTGTGGAAAACTGGAAAAAAAAGACAATTTGCTATTTACTTAGATTTGGTTGTTTACCTGTGTTTTGTTTTTTTTAACCAGTTTCTGATAGATGGCGGAAATGTTGGCTAGGTTGCTAGTTTGCTAAATTTAACCTGAATTTGTCTATTTACTGTAAATGGAAAACAATATGTTGTAATCTGGAATTGCTTTGAGTTTTGAGTGAAAAGACACAGTCCACTTGAATTGTTCTACATAAATACAAGATTGTGTGAGTGTGTCTCTGTGTGTAATAAGGAGAAAAGAACTGGTTGATTCTTTTAGTGATCCGTGAACAAAAATAGCCTTGTTCCTAAAATGTGATAGCTTAGGTTTTGCTGCAAAACGTTTGCTTACCTTGTGGGCTGTATCTTAATTAAATTTCATCTCTGTTTAGTCCCAGTGGAAAACGGAATCTCCAATCAATTGCCCATTTAACTTGAAAAGTTTATTTAAAGTGAAGAACTCTGGAGAAGGTTAAGATTGAAGCTTAAAGTTATGCTGTAGAAAGAATTTTAACTTAAAAAAATGATTTAATTGTATAAATCTATAATGGTAGATGATGTCGAGCACTCTTCTGTTTGCGGAATATTTTTTAAAATTAATTTTTAAAAACTTCCTACACTGGAAGTTTTTAAGAAGATGTTGGATAATCACCCCTGTCTGAAGTGGTGTAGGGTTTCCTGCCTAGGCAGGGGGTTGGACTAGAAGACCTCTAAGGTCCCTTCCAACTCTGTTTTTCTATTCTATTGTTATTGTATTTATATCTTACTACTTGGAGTCACTTACGGTCACAATGATTGATATGACCCAAAAGCATCTGTAACATAAACATTAATGTTGTTGCTTGAAAACGTTTCAACTAACTCTGATCCAGAAGACGTACTAGCTAGCCAGATTCCTTGCAATAGGAGCAAAGGCCAGTGCCCTCCTTTCCCGTTTGCGTGTGAGTCTGGGTTCACTGTGAACCTTGCACCGATCGGCGATAGTGCAAAGGAAGAGCAAATGCCGATTTAAAAGAAAGATGAGCTTCCCAGCACGGTTACTGCTCAGTCACTCACGCCTGCAGTTATACTTGCAGCTAGGTAAAACACTCAGTATGGAAAGGATGAGGAAGTAGGAGTTTCTCCCATAGAAAAAGAAAAGAAGGAACACAGTGTTCACGAACAGCATCTGTTCTGCAAGAACACTGTAGAAAGTGGAAACGTGCCCAAGAATCAAAGAACAGAAAATGCATTATCTTCATTTCGGCGATGCCACCCAAAGCCTGCCTCAGAAGCTACCTTATACAGGGACAAATGATTGGTTCATCTGGTGCAATATTGCATAAGCTGTTGGCTATGTGTTGGCCTATTTCATCCCCAACTAGCCCAGATCTCTCTTGAGATAAACAAGCTCAGGAACTTCTACATGCAAATAAATAAATAAATAAATCCCTGCATTCTATTTTTAAAAAAAATATTTCATTCTTGCTTTAACTGGATTTAATATGAGTATTTATATATATAGCATTTACAAAGGAGAAGACCAGTTTCTAAATGCGATATATAAATAAATATCAGGAAATAAAGCAATTTTATAGGTTTAAAATCAAAACGGGTTTCCAAACATGCGGGAGCATTCGTGTAGCACCTGTATGCAACTCTTTACAGAAGCTGCATTTCCCCCCCAAAATAGTGCACCTTCCCTCCACATTGCAGCATGACCCTTAGAAGAGATTTTTTTTACTTTTCGGAGTTGCAGAGAGGTGCTATCCCTGCAACACACCTAAGCAGCTTTTTCCCTTTGAATGTGAAATATTACACATTCCTAGTGTTGTGTGATTGTGTCAGTTAGCTGCAGTTCCTCCTCTTAAGCTGGGTGTATTGTTCTCATTCCTGAGGCTGGTAAGTATGCCAAACCTTGCTCACATCGAAATAAATAAACAGGGGAAATGTGGTTACGAGACTTTTTCTAGAACAGAACAACAATGTCACATGTCAGAGCAACAAATAATTATTCTAGCAAGTGAAAGGGATGATAACAAGGCTTTCACACTTGATGAATAGGTTTTTTTTTTAAATGTGGTAAGTAAACATTCTTATACTCCATTTGCAGGATGTCATTTGAATAAAGAAGATGCCAGTAGGCACAAAAGGCTACAGGGATCATCTGAAGAATTTCTAGAACTGTATCTTCTTCCATGAAAAAAATCAGCTTTGGTCCTTCCATGGTGGTTGATTATTTGTGCCATCAAATGGTTTTCATTTCCTAGCAATCCCATGGATTTTCTCCATGGTGATCTATGTGTCTTTCAGATCTTCCAACACTACGTTCTTGCCGTAACAGAGTCCATCCACCTTGCTATGGGTCATCTTCTTCTCTTTGCTTCCACCTTTCCCAGCATTAGACCCTTCCCCAGAAAGTTGGGTTTTTGCATAAAGTATTGGAAGCAGGATAATTTGAGTCTTGTCATTTGGGCCCTGAGTGAGATTTGCTTGATGATTCAACAAAGTTCAAATGTGTCAATACTCTACCTATCCTGCTTCTTCAAGGTTTTACTTCTATAGCATGTCACAGGAATAATTTGGCTTGCACCCTTCTGGTTTTTATAGGTATAAACACATCACAACAATTCAATTTTGCCAAGGCCTTCATGGTTGCTCTACCAAGTGCTAGTCTATGGCATATTTCATGACTGCTTGTTTCTACTATTGTTGATTGATCCTAAAAGGTAGAAGCTATCCAACATTTTGATATCTTTAAAGGTAAAGGTTCCCCTCGCACATATGTGCTAGTTATTCCCGACTCTAGGGGGTGGTACTCATTTATGTTGCAAAGCTGAAGAGCCAGCACTGTCCGAAGACGTCTCCTTGGTCATGTGACTGGCATGACTAAATGCTGAAGGCGCATGGAACGCTGTTACCTCCCCACCAAAATGGCCTCTATTTTTCTACTTGCATTTTTACATGCTTTCGAACTGCTAGGTTGGCAGAATATCTTTTATCAGTTCATCAATTCTAAGGCCGATTGTTCTATTTATTCTCATTACTTTATTAAGGATTAATCCTTTTCTCTATATTTAATTTTAGTCCCATTTTTCAGTTTGCTCCCTACCTCAGATAAGTCATTGCAGGCAACACTGGAATACATGGAGATATATGTTTTACCCTGACCAATATAAGGGCTGCAGTTGATGTGGCTCTGCTACATATAATGACCATAAACATGAACATTTGCATAAAAGCTGACATCTTTTCATACAGTTTTTTCTCATAAGGCTTTAGCAAGTGATTTATCTTGGACTCAAAAACTTTAATAGTCCATAATGTGGTTTGTTTGGTCTGGGTTTAGTTTAGTTAGGATTATTAACACATAATGGTTTAGGGAAGGTGGGTTCCTACAGGTTCTAACTGGTTCTTTAGAACCAGTAGTAACTCGGTGATGATGTCACAGAGCCAGTGTCTCCGTGGGCTCCACCATTTTGGATTTTGCTTCTGGCATGTGCAGAACAGAGGTGGGTTCCTACCGGTTCGGACCGGTTCTACTGAGTCGGTAGTAGGCCGCTGGTGATGTCACAGAGCTGGTTCTGTTGCTCCGTGGGCACCGACATCTTTTTTTGGGATTTTGTTTTTTGAAAAAAATAATTATTGGGGGGGGATTTTTCTTCTTCTGCGCATGCGCAGAAGCTGAATTTCCAACACTGCACATGCATCGCCATCTTATTTTCGGCCTCTATTTTTTGGGTTTTTGGGAGCTTTTTTTACTGTGCGTGCATGGGGTGTGCGCGCATGGGCGCGAACCGCACCCACGCGGCGCGGGAGGCAGCAAACTGCTGGCAAGGTAAATTTAAAACCCACCCCGGTGCAGAGGCTAATTTTTCATTGCTGTGCGTGTGCGAAGCGGAACCCCTGAGTGAACCGGCACCAAAACGATTCACAACCCACCCCTGACTAAGGCTTAGTGCAAAGCCAAAATGCTGATTTTCAAAAGTTTCATCTGCCAATGCTTGAAGATCCAAATGCTATTTGGTACACAGAAGCTGAGGAAAGTTAAAAACTTGGCAAGCCAGAATTATAATCCTTATCTTCCTTCATCATAATGTGTCTAAACAAACACCCTGCTTTTTTTACACATGTATAAATGAGGCCCCAGGTCTTCTTTTGTGCTATTTTATATTAATATTTTATTTCGTTAATGAAATAAATTAGATTTTTCCCCTAGGCAAAAAGAAGAGCTTTGGAATGGCCAATGGCCATCCTGTCTAACAGAGATCTTTACCTCCAGGTAACAAGGCAAGAGTGATCCTGAGCTGATATACTCCTTGAGGCCCTCAAATAACTTCCCTACGAAAAGAACTATGGGAATATTGGAGCTCCAATTGGAGCTACTGTGGGGACCTGTTTTGATACAGGTCCCCACAGTTCGATTTTATGAACATACCAGCTTGATATTGATTAACACATTTCTAATCCTCACAATTCTAATCCTCGCCATTTTCAATATAGATAGAATATAGATATATCTGTTTATTCTGCTGGGTGGGATATATGAGATTAGTACGGAAGGGTTAAATTGACTAGTTTCTGTGGATCATTATCACCTTCAATCTTTTTTTTAAATTGAGAAACATCTGACTGCAGTTTTTCATATTACTTTTAGCTACCGTATATCTTTAGATTACAGTATATCTGTTCCTTTCTCTCAACTTGCTCAGCCCTTGAAAAGTCTGTAAACATGTATTTAATTTAGCAATAAGCAACTTAATTAAATTTGCACATAGGCACTCCGTTGCATAATTGAACTTGATGATAGTCATTTGCAGAGAACAAATCTCATTTTTAGCACAGATATGAAAAAGAGGATGGAAATTTCTCTAAATAGTTCCCTAAACATTGCAACTTAAAAAAAAAACCAACATTAACATATCTGCAAATCTAGGTGTTAATTCTCCGGCCACACAGAAAGCACCTTAGATTCAGAACCTCTCTCAAAAATCAATAAACAAAGAATGAATGTCAAGCTATTTGTAATACATAAATATACGCACTGCCAAATTAAGAAAGACCATTATCCACATGAACGCTGAATATACTTTTTTTTTGCTCAGATGGTTTGGTTATTGGAATTCTGAATTTAAATCCACACCTCTGGAGATTTTGCACAAACAGCTCCAGGCAATGTAACAAGATCCTAATTCACAGTCAGTGTTAAATATGTCTATTTGGAAGTTCCAAGGCTTTCAAGGGGATGCTTAAGGAGCTAGAATTTCAATTTTGGAAACGCACATTTGGCATGAAGGAGTTGTTAATAAAACCTGACCTTTACCTGAGAATTTTCAGTATTATAACTTCCAAAATTCAGCAGGAAAGCTAGTGCAAAATATATACATTTTGTACCATGAACAATCACCGATTGTTAGCTGGCACATCAAAAGGACAGGTTTAAATTCACATAGGATTTTTCTTTTCTTCTCCCGCCCTCCCTCAACCTCCCCCAGTTTGCCTAACTACTGGTCAGTTTAGTTCATGCTATAATGTCTGTTGATCTAAGAATGTATTATAGCAGAATACAGTGATTGGTTAATACGGCTTTTAAGGGATACTGGAGAAATTCTGTGAAGGTATATCAGCAATTATTAATTCTGATGGCAAGACCAGACTTCCAGGTTCAGAAAATGTATACCCGAAATCCAAATGCTGACAGCAAGCAAGTGGCAAAATGTCATAATTGTCTTTTTGCTGCCCACTGCTAGAAATGCATTCTTATCAAGTGATCAAAGATAAACTTCTTCCTTGTAAATATATATATATATTGTGTATATATTATCGGCACATAATGATATATAGTATAACTGGTTTGTCGTGAATTGCGACTGTCTGAGGACCCCTAAGGTGGGTCCGAAAGGCAAAAGGAAACAGTATGCTCCCTCCCATATTTGTGCTCCCTTTCTCCCCACCCCCCGTTTTTACCAATGTGGTGAAAAGCTTATTTACAAACAGGAAATTTGATACATTTGCACAGAAAGCTTGCATTAGGTTTTGGGGTCCCAAAAAGACAACAAATGCTTTACATGACGTATGCATGTCTACATCCTTTATTCAGACTGCAGACTGTCTAGATTTGGACAGAACAAACATTGGAAATCCCACAGGTTTGATACATATTCCCCTCCAAAAAAAAAAAAAAACACCCAATCCCAAACACTCCACATTAAATACATTCCTTATGCAATTACAACTTCTGGGGGCTCTTCCAGAAAATAATTTAGAGGCTAATTTTCCTTCTGAAGATTGCGCTGAAGAGGAAAGAGAGGGGTCTCAGGGTATGAATTAGCACTGTGATTCTCAATAGGCACAATAATCACTCATACACCCATTTAAATTCAAACTAACATTCTATTTAAAATTTGCAGATCAAACAAAGCCATCTTTTCTGGGGGTTTTGCAGGGAGGGCGAGAACAACCACTTAGAAGTGAGAACTTCAGCATATAGTTGTTGACAAGCAAAAGACAAAACGTTCCACTTTATGGTCTGACTCAAATATTGAACTCAGCCATGGTTTGCTTTGTTAAGAAGTTAGCAAGTTAGCGGGCTAGAATAGTTAACAGTGGGCAAGATTATTTCCAGCTTCTCCTCCGTGATTTCTACTTCTTCTCCATGACCCTGGTCAATGATTAAACCTGTAGTTCTACTGTAGCCAATAGCTGGAACGTATATTGTGACATATACAGAATACCTTTCTTTTTCAATAACAGGTAATCCACAACTAAAGAAAACTTCCTAAAAACCACAGAGCCCAGGCAGTTTTGGATGCAACACTTGTTCTTTCAAGGGACATCTTTTTGTCATTACAAATCTATATTACTCCCATTGTGATTAGGACGTTTCTCTTCTTTCTTTGCAATATGACCCCACCACCACCACCACCAAAAGCTTTCTAAATTTTACATATTCAAAAACAAACAAGTGCCACACCAGCGAAGAATGAAACTGAGAAGGCATTAGCCTTCAGTGGTAAAATCTGAGTTTTCACCCAGAAGAGCAGGGCATACACAATTCTCTAAACACAAATACTTTTATTCATATTGATGTTGTACACGAATACTTTTATTCATGTTTTATTCAGCTCTTTAATCGCCCCCCCCCCATTTTAAAAAAATGCAACAATATTTGTATGCAATATTTGCAACAATATTGTATGCCCCCCGGGAAAAGCAAGCCCCACTGTGCACCCAGACGAAAGCAAGGAATGAAGTAAAATCCACGCTCTACAAAGGAAGCCACATAGATCTGGTGCGCCCAAAGGGGGAAAGAAAATGCCTATGACATCTTTAAAAATAGTTTTATTATTACCACTGTAGGTCACAGTCTGCCATCACCCCTTCTTATGTCTCAAAAGCATCAATTAGTCTTTTAAAGCACCTCGGTCCCTTTTATATTGCAAACCACCTATTCAGCAGAGCAACTTGTGATGTTTGACAGATCTACCGATTAGAAATGACCCTTTTCCAGAAGAAAGACCCTCTAGAATTCAGAGGCACTTACGGTAATTCTAAAAGATACAGTACAGTAAATAGGGTGGCGCTGATGCATAGACATCCATTGCAGCCTGGTCCTCTCCCTCTAGAATATAATCATCCTTATCAAATCAAATGCCAATTCACTTAACAAGGACAACAGTCGCGTTATAATTGCTAGGAATTTAACTGTCTGGCCACCCACTTTTTTTGCCAATGTTTTGCCCCCCCTTTCTTCAAATTCTAAAGTTAGCAAAAAAAAAAAAATGAAGACAAAAAAATGCAGTCCAACCAGCTACCCATTCAGCAAACAACTTCAAAGTTTGGATGAATCCAGGAAAAAAAACACACACACATGAAACCCGAAAGTTATAACAAATCCGAAAACAAAATGGTATCGAGGTCTCCTGCCCGAGCGGGACGGTTGGACTAGAAGACCTCCAAGGTCCCTTCTAACTCTGTTCTGAGCGATTGGATCCAAACCGGTACGTTTATACACCACGAGAACTGGGACCCAAATAAACATAGAAAGGAGATAAGATTAAATCATACTTATTTCCAATAAGACGCTAAGCCTTCAACTACTGCCCGGTTCATTTGAACTGTAGTCCGGGCATCTTGTGAGAACCGAACCTAACAGTTAACCCAGCGCTAGTTCGGGCGCACTTTCACCATCCTGCGATTTTCCACCTGGCGCCCCCCGGCCTCTCTCTTCCCTTTCCTAGGGACACGCCTAACCCGAAGTCTCGCCGGAGCAAGAAATTCCCTCTCCTGAGCGACCCGGATCCTGGGAAAGCCCGCTGGAAAGGCGCCTCAGCCCTGTAGCCGCCTTTTTTTTGGGTGTGTGTGTGTGTGTGTCCGTGTGTCCCAAATCAGCTGGACCAGAACCGAGAGCGAGTCCAAAAGTGCTCTGGGCTGTGCTGGAGGGCCACTCTGCCTCTCTACACCCGCCTGCTTCTCAAGGGGGGTCA
>JANHFT010009188.1:169071-187130 GCA_032467955.1 Pseudoxenodon macrops
AAGACTGATTTATAATTTCATGGACTTTAGAACGACTGCTAAGACAGATAATTAGTAGTTTGTTAATATTAAAACAATGTTTGTTCGGATGCTGTTTGTGCTGTATTCCTTGGTCCGGCAACTGGGTCAGAACAGTAAGATCCTAAGCATAACTCATGGTTTCACTTAGAGAATGCTTCGTTTAATAACTACATTTTTTATCCCAATTATGGTTGCTAAATGAGGACCAACTGTATTATCATATCAAATCAAATGAAGATCTGCTATTGGATTCCTTACAGACAGAAATTACTCATGTGATCATCAAAGGAAGCAGTCTTTCTGCTTTACATTAACTGTCAATGAAATAACTCCTTGTAAAATTGGATTGCCTACAAAAACATAGTACATGATCTCTGATTGGCTGAGAACATCACATAAAAAACCCCTAGTTTTAGTGCCAAATAATGATGCAGGAGTCAGAGAAAAGGAATAATGGGCAGAGAACATAATAATCATCCACCATCACCATTTACTCTGTCATCTCTTGGATAGGTTTTCCAGGAAATCTTTTAGAACTACTGAAAACGTGACTTTTGCTTTCCAAAACCAAAGGAAGTAAACTTCTGTGCTGTTAGTGATTGTTTGTAAGAGTGCCCAGTTCTTGAGATTTACCAGCGAATAACATCAAAGTATGTAACAAAGTTTGATTTTGACATTTTCTAGCTTATCATGGAACTATTACAAACTTTCATGACATTTTATCAATACTTACAGATCTGTGCTTTTATTTCTCAGGAGTAGGACAAATTAAAATATACTCGGCTGTAATAGTTCAGGAATGCCATTGAAAACCAATTTTTGTTTTGCTTTGGCTTCTGTTACGGTATTCTTAAACTTAAAAGCCAGGACAGAAAAGAGGGAGCCAGATTTATTGGAAATAGCAGGCTCATTCATATCCAGCAGCAAAATTATGGAGAGTCATCAGATGGCAGCAAAGATATACAAGCATTCAGCCTGTTATCATCTCTTTTTTTTAAAAAAGTTTGTTATCAGCCTGTTATCATCTAATGTTGTCTGGATCGTTGCAACCTAGAAAATGGTAGCCCTAACCAAGCCATTGCTGTCAAACGTGGACCTACATCCCAGGCAATCTGAAACTCACATTTGATAAGAACATGAATCTATTCTGTCATCAGCAGCTATATTTTAGACCTTGCCTATCTTCAGGACTAAAAGATTGAGCCAACAGATGCAGCTGACTAGAGATCAAATTGCAAACAAATGGACCCTTTAGTTAAGAGCCAGTTAGGATGCTTAGGCACACTAGCAGTAGCAAACACCATTTAATCATCAGTGATACTTGTCAACGGGGCTGCAATATGTACGAACTTGGCTTGTTGAAACGAACTTTGGAGCCGACCCAAATGAGCATCATTCAGTAAAGGTAATTTGGGAGCAGCAGTTCCTTTTTGTTTATGTCTGTTTATTGTGCCCATACCTATCTTGTTTGGGTTTGCATTGGCTTTTGTGGTATTATGTGGTGAGCTGTCCAGAGTCAGCTGGTGTTGGGAAGTGCCCCAATGGAAATTAAATAAAAAAGAAAACCATGTGAATATGAAAAGACCAGAAGTGGATGGCATGCATTATGTAGAAAATAGAATGCACCCTAATGGACTTGGATAACCAAGAGCCATCATCTGCTTCGGGTACATAGATATTCAGCAGCGAGTTGTTTTATTAATTAATTTCCCAACAAGAGTCCTCTAGTCTTGACAGATTTCATATCCCATAACCCTCAGGAGAGCAATTTTGAAAAGAGAGGGGAGACCTAGCTTGGCAGTAGTTTATGTGAACTTGGCTACGATAGTAAATCACATGCAGAACATGAGCCAACAGTGTGAAGCAGAGGCTAAAAGGCAAATGCTATTTTTGGCTATCTGAAACTGAGCATAGAATCCAGAACTGGGGAAGTGATTGATCTATTGTATTCTGCCTAGGTTAGGCTCCACTACTGTGTCCGGAAATTCCTAAAAAGAACATTGACAAATCGAAGCAAGTTTAGAGGAAGATCTGCTATGACTGGAAACCAAGTATTATGAGGAACAATTCAATGAACTAGGTGTGCATAGCTTTGAGGGGTGGGTGGGAAAGGGACATAGGCTAGCACTCCTAGATTGGATGGCAAAGAAATGAAATGAAAGGCTTGCTATATAGGAGATGGATAACATACCCAAAGTTGCCCTGGAGTGGAGACCAGAAGCAAAGCAAGTAGATGGAGGTTGAACTTTAGGAAGAATTTCCTGAGGGTGAAAACTGTCATTCAGTGAAATAGTTTCATTAGTAAAGTAGTATTTTCC
Organism: Pseudoxenodon macrops; assembly: GCA_032467955.1. Taxonomy (NCBI): domain Eukaryota; kingdom Metazoa; phylum Chordata; class Lepidosauria; order Squamata; family Pseudoxenodontidae; genus Pseudoxenodon; species Pseudoxenodon macrops. Next base: position 171,411 of record JANHFT010009188.1, read on the forward strand.
CCCTTCACTGAACATCGTCAAACAGAAGCGGGATAACCAGCTGTCAAAAAAGGCACTAGCAAACCTGGCACCGAGTAGGATTGGACTAGATGACTTCTGAAATAATTCCAGATATGATTCTGCGATTTTGTAATGATTCAGTGCTTTCAGACCGCCTTTGTCTAGTGTGTAAGTGATAAATGCAAGCCATTGAGGAATTTAAAGTCCCCTATACAGATATTCTGTCACTTGAGCCTGTATTAGATGAGCATTGGATAGTACACATTTCATCTCCTATGTGGGTTTTGTTATAAGACCAAATAGGACCTTTAGTGGGGCGATCATACTTTTTCCTAGGGTAGTTATGTGGGAATGTGTCCAAAGAAATGGAAGGGCATGTGACAGCACAAGGGAATAATTTAAAAAGTTGATATGTACAGAATAAGAATCACAGACCGTGCATAACATCTGTAGCAAACCACAATGACACCAAAATGGCAACTTGTGTGGTGGCATTACACAAATGCCACCATTATGTACTTGCATCCTGATGTCTGATGAAACATATACATTTTAACATTTGCATTAACTATTACTGACTTATAATATGTTCTTTTGTTTCTCATCCATTGATCTCCAACCCCATTTCAGCGTCAGTTTATTTAGTATGAAAAGCACTAAGTCAAATTTCAATTTATCCCAAATCTGCAGCATCTAAAGAGAACACTGGGCATAAACAAAACTTAGTTTCAGGACATGTTATTTCTACTGCAATTCTTATTCGATGGCACCTTCAGGAGTATAGATCAATGTTTCACAAACTCTAGATCAGGAGTGTCAAACTCAATTTTATTGAGGGCTGCATCAGGGTTGTGTTTGATCTCAGGGGGACAGGGTGGGCATGGCCAGGGTGGGCCTGACCAGCTTGATGTCACTTGTGTCGGGAACGCCTGTGGCATCCTGAGTGCACTGCCAGCAAAAACAAGCTCCTGAGCTCCATTTTCACCTGTGACAGCCTCCTGCAACCCTCTGCCAGTGAAAACAGAGCTCGCGAGGGCTGCCAGCAGCCTTCCCAAGCTCCGTTTTTGCTGGCAGAGTCACTGCAAACCAGTCTTTCACTATTTCCAGGGTGGCCCCATGGGCCAGATCTAAGCACCCCATGGGTCAGATCTGGCCCCCAGGCCTTGAGTTTGACATCCCTGCTCTAGATGTCCAGATGGATTTCAACTTCCTGAATTTTAATAATAGCCATTGTTAATCTGGAGATAGAAGTTCACATGTCTGGATAGAATCCAACTTGATGATGGTTTGTACAGATAATGCCTCTCCTTTCCAAGTTCTCTATTGTACTAATACTGTTTTGTGAAGCATCCAGCGAGTATTTTCCCTTTTATAGGATGAATAGAGCGTAACAAGCAGCCTTATTCAAGATCAGAATATGGTTCCATCTGGTACAATATTATTTACATCAGTAACTCTCTTTAGTATGGTGGCATTGGTTTAGCTCATTTGCAACACATTTTGTTAATTTATGGTGCAATGTATTGTGAAGCTGCCAAATAAATGGACACAGCCAAAGATAGCTTTGTGGATTTCAAACAAGGTTGTTGCCCATTGCCACCCAACTACATCTGGGTTCTATAGATTGCAAATATATGGGTTCTTTTTTTTAAACATGGAGCCCAGGTGCTTTCTTTTAGATCAGAAAACAAAAGGCAAAATATTAACTTTCTTCACTTGAACTTCACCACCCTCTTCTCTTATTAAAACATTGATAGATTGGACAGAGTGGGTCAGGTTCTCCGTTTTTAAAAAAAAATCTTGCCTGTTCCCTCTTGTTCTGGTTTTATTATTGTTGTGAACTGTCCAGAATTATGTTTGACAAAATCAGTACCCATATATATCCAATCAATCAATCATAGAAATAGGATTGTAGTAATCCACTAATGTAGCTGACAATTTTCACCAATGCTACAATAAGCAGATATTGACCCAATGGCATAATAATGACATCACAATCCTGATGATAACTATTGACGTTTTTGGAAATGGAAACAAGTCCAATATTAAATGCTGCCTTTGTGACCATTTTCAGATATGGTGTTGGAGTAAAAGCCAATGCTGAAATAGATAGAAACTTATTCATGATCACTGATCAACACAACTAATCTGGACTTCGCTCATTTTATTTGAACTGTCCTGGGTCCTGAACTGTTACTGTACATTCTGCCTGATCCTTCTAATTAGAACTGAAGTCCTATCACCCTGTTTTACTTCTCTGACTGATGGCATTTTCTGCTATCTGGACAATAGACTACATGACAGCAGCCTATCTTAAACAAACAAAGAAACAAAAATGCAGACATCTAATTTCATTTTATGCAGAATTCAAGGTAATCAAGGTGACTTGCAGGGATGCAATACTCAAATGACATCAGACAAGAAGACAGTACAAATGACTAGCATTCTTCAAGTGGAATTGTTGTTTAGATTGTTCTAATTCTTCAGAGAAACATATCCCAAAGGAACCAACCCAACTAATGTATTACAGATACATTGATCTTCGATTGCTCTGAAGACCCTTGCAGAATAGTGGGTTATTATTGCTTATAACAACTGTCATCTTTGTTTTTGTTCCTTCATTGTGAAAGTTGGAGAGAGTTCTTGGAGGCATCATATGTTTCTGTTTTCATTGTTGATGAGCCTGGGTTGCTGACACTTGACCTTGAATTCCTGATCAAAAAACAAGCAATGGCTTATTGTAAGGAGGTAGCACTTCCTGCATGAAATGTTCTGATAGATTCAAGCCTAATTCGCCACCTTGGAGAATTGTATGCCTTTTTTCATTTATTTATTAAATCAGAATACAATTAAAATTAAAACCCTGTAAAAGAAGAAATGTGAAACTTAGAGAAGGAACAGAAGCTTGAAAAGTTTTGTTCTAATAATCTATTGCAACCAGATTAATAATAATTACATTATTATCATGTTCTCTTATATTTTCTCCCTGTTAGCCCTGTTGTAGAGGGCTACTATATAGGAATTTAGATGATGACTAGATGAATTTAGATGATGACTAGTTGACAGATGATAAATAAAAATCTAATTTTTCAGTTGTCTAGTGGTCATCTGGAGTTTTACAGACCAGATATAGTTGTCTTACAATAGAGTACCATTTTTGTCAAATTTGTATATAAAAAGGAAGGCAAAATCAGGTCATGACATTTTTCTGCAGATCACAGATATCTACAATAACTATTGTTAATCTAGTATCCACCAGGAATGATAAACAACAATTCTCATAATTCCCAAGACTATAGGAATTGAAAATTGTAATTATTGTTGCCAAATATACAAAAACAAAAGGTTGCAGATCTATAAATATGAACTGAGACAGCTATTCACCATCCTTTCAAATCCTTCTATACAATTTTGATGTCTATGCTGTAAAAGCTCTTTAGGCTCACAACTCATAGAACGCAAGTTATTTCTCTATGAGAACAAGAAGGAATATTAAGCATTTGCTTTTTTCAGATATGGAACATACCTTAGGCACCATAGTAAAATTCTGGAAAAAGCAATAAGCAGACTTGATTTATGTGCATTTAACATGTTTTGAAATGTGTGTGTGTGTGTGTGTATGCTACAATGTCACCTCAAATATACGTATGGCGCTCAATAGCTACAGCTAGATATTATTTTAAGCAAAGGAGAATTGTTTTGGCTGCTTTCTCTCTTTCTTGGGTGGTATTTTCTCCCTCTGGTTGACTGAATATGATATTTTCCCTCTGGCTTATTCAGCTTTCCTGGCATGTCATCTACAGCAAGCAGAATAATCTATAGCTGCACGTATTCCTCCTTCACTGAAGTCTATTCCAGAACACCCGCTCACCTCCACTTCAAGGGCCTTCCTCCAGGCTGTCCTGTAACCAGCAAGAATTCTTCAACAGCCAATGCTTTCTAGAATCCATTTTGCTTTACCAGCCGTTACCACCCTCCTACTTCTTCCCCAAAATCCTCCCTTTCAATTCCCACCTTCCTCTTTCTCCTTCCAAACACAACTATACTCCCCTATTCCTATTGAAATAGGCTGTCTCTTCTACTTTCAGGGTCTGCTATCAGCTTAAAAAAAACAGTATCTATCTAGGTATATATGTGACAGGATAGATGAGAATCGTGTGTGACTGATGCTGTGACACACTTCTTTTATTAAGATTTGAGGTGATTTTTCCACCAATCTTCTACTGGTCATACTGGTATTTGCACAGCAGTTTGAGATCTCTGAGGTATTTCTCTAGCTCAGGGGTCTGCAACCTTAAACACTCAAAGAGCCATTTCGACCTGTTTCCCCACAGAAAAGAAAACACCGGGAGCCACAAAACTCTTCCCGTGCCTCACTATTTCCTAAACGGCCACAAAACTAGCATATGTAGTTGAATTAAATGTTCTGTTTTCTTCTGAAACCTTTTTCTTTTCTTGGATTTATTTATGGTTGGCCTACCGGGGGTTGAAAAGCTCAATAAATCATGTGCCAGTGGATTTAGCACATTGGCAGGTGTGACGCATATTTTGAGTGACAGGGAGCCGCAGCAGAGGGGTGAAAGAGCCACATGTGACTCCAGAGCTGCAGGTTGCTGACCCCTGATCTAGCTAGCTAGAAAATCTGGAGTTTACTGCTAATGATTTGGTATAATACTACTTGGTAGTATTGAACAAGAACAATAATGGTACAATAATTTGGTACACCACAATAACTACAATAAAGTAATCAAGGCTAAAATTAATCAAGCTCTGGGTGTTATGCAAATTCAGGGATTAGCTCTTTCAGTGACCTGGTTAGGCCTTAACTATGTGACTCTAGTGGCTGTGTGACGAGCTACAAGGGGAATCTTGAGACATTTATAATCTCAGTTCCACAAAGGAAAACTGTAAAGACACAAAAGCATCTTTAGCACTTTAAAACCTAACCTATTAATTATGGCCTGAGTTTTTAAAAGTTTATTAAGTTTTAAAAATAGGTTACAGTTAACATTAAAAAAAAACATTATATGTAATAGCAATAGCACATAGACTTATATGCCATTTCACAGTGCTTTCCAGCCCTCTCTGAGCAGTTTATTGCCTATTGCCCCCCAACAATCTGGGTCCTCATTTTATCGACCACTGAAGGATGGAAGGCTGAGTCAACCTTGGGCCTGGTGAGATTCGATCTGCCAAATTGCAGGCAGACGGCAGCCAGCAGAAGTAGCCTGCAGTACTGCATTCTAACCACTGCGCCACCGTGGTTCATAATAATATGATAAACTAAATAAGAAAACCGATTACATAAAAGATAAAATACTTTATAATAGGGGGGAAAGGAGAAAAGAAAATTATCCCTCTTCTAAGCTATGGAGAAGGGGGAGGAGGGTAAAGAGAGGAAAAATACACAAAACTTCTTAAATGCAAATCATCTCATATTTTAACCAAGGATGAAAACAGCTAAATGGAATCATATTGTCAAAGACTAGAATTCCACATACAAAGAAAGGAAGGAAGGAAGACAGGGCTGAAATGAGTGGGAGGAAAAACCGGCCTTGACAGTCAGAGTTAAGATTCCAACTTTGGTGGGAGACCCAACCAAAACTGGGAGAAAAAGAGGTGGTGGGTGATGTCAGGGAACATCCTGGAAGTTCCCTATAAGTCATAGGGCAACAAAACATATAGTAGTGACAGGCTGTGGTCCTAAAGAATCCACCAGCCTAGAAGAAGAAGGGAGACAGAGGAAAGTGGTTAGCATATTAGCAATAGCATTTACAGCATATACCACCTCACAGTGCTTTACTGCATTCTTTTTTTTATAGAGTCAGCATATAGCTGCCAACAGTCTGGGTCCTCATTTTACTGACCTTGGAAGAATGGAAGGTTGACTCAACCTTGAGCCCGTCAGAATCAAACTCCCAGCAGTGGGCAGAGTTAGCCTGCAATACTGCATTCTAACCACTACCCTATCACAGCTCCTACCCCCCCTACCCTTAGGAGTGCCAAGTAACCAAGGGAGAAGTACTTGGTGGTGTGTAGAACTGGGGCCTCGTGATAGAAATGAATCTAGCATGGAAAATAAAAGTCAGGTTGGGAAGACTAGTAAAGCAGAATAAGGTTAAAGAAAACAAACCAGAGTTTAGAAGATTAAAACAAACTTTAGAAATTTTAGAATCAGCATAACAAAGTTAATTGCAAATTGGAAGGTGACAGGTGGTCCTTTTTTTTGCAGTGAAAAGCATTTTAATAGTAAAACATTTTCTAAATTCATTCATTCATTCAATTGGAATGAACACCAAATGGAATTGATCTACAGGCACCCTTCTTGAGATCTGAATCATCCTGATCCCACAGATACGTCATTATCTCTCTCCATACTTTTCTGTCTTTGCACACGTTCTATCATTGCTTTACACTCTTTCGGTTTCTAAATCCATTTTGAACAATTGATCAATTATGATCCTTTAAGTCATTGCTAGCTCTTAGCAACCACATAGATTTTCCCCAGGACCATCTGTTCCTAATCTGGTCTTTCAGGTACCTTCCAATAAGTGTGTTAATCTCCACTATAAAAATGTATTTTTAATCATCTCATTAACTGTATCCAATATTTTTATTTTCCTTTTCCTTTCAGTCCATTCATTCCATTCATTATTTGTTTTGCAATTCAGTTTTCATCCATTCTGTCCAAATGCCCAAACCATCTCAATATACTTTTATTTTATTTTATTAAAATGTATCAAATAGAATAAAAATATAAGCAAATAAACATACTGGTTGCTGAGTGTTTTATTCAATTCATATTCATCACATATTCAATCTCTTGATTTAACATTTTAAGTACATATACCTTCTGTAAGGAAACCACTTTGTTATTTTATTATTTCTCTACAGAGGCAACCTTATAATACTTCCACATTTTCACAGCATACATTATTCCCTTTTCATCAATTTTCTTGGACAGTAACATTTACAGTGTTCATTTCAGTTCCATTCATCAACATATAACTGTGTTTCTCATATACATGTCTAAAATACTCCTTCCATCATTTCCTTGCTTCAGTTTCTTCCCAAATAATTTAATCACTTTTATTTTTAATTCAATTTTCTGTGCTGAAAGCTTTTTGTTTTGCCCTCTTCCAAATAAATGTTTCTTTTCATCAAAATTATGATGCATTTTCTTGGTCTCTTTTAATCTTAACCATTTCTTGTAATTTCTTTTTGCAAATAGATTTCCTCCTCTCTAGACATTAAATAATACCTTTCTCTCCCCTTCATATTTTTGCTGCAATTATCTTGTTGTAGGTATTTTTTTCCTTCAGCTACTGCCTCTTTGACTTTATTATTCCACAAAATATTCTTTTTCATATTTCTCATATTTCATCTATCCATGCAGCACTCTAACAGAATTCTTTTCAGTTCTAAGTAGTTTCCACCTATTTTCTCTATGTCTACTTTTCATTCATTCTGTTGAGATTAACTTATCATCTAATATTTTTTCGTATACAACTTATGCTTTCTCTTTTTGCTGGCATGTTATTTTCATTCTAACCCCCCTTTTTTTCCCTATGTCCCCTCTTGACACTACCAAAATATGAATATCCCATATTCAAAATCTCTCTATTTCTCTCAATCTTTTCTCATAAAAAAGCATACGTTTTTAGATTTCCACTAATTCCCTTGCCATATGTACATGTTAGATTTAAGTTTGACTTATTTATTTAATTTGTACACTCATCATCAGCCATCATTCTCATTCATTTGGGTTTATTTTGAATGCTCTTTAAAAAAAAATCATGCTGTTTCCACTCACCCATTCATGTTACATAGCTGGCCAGCCCTGATTGTGTTCATTCAGAATGTTGCAGTTTTTCTTCTAGCTCATCTCTGCTTTTTCCAGTGTCACCATGCACTGAAGTCTAACAACCAGGCTATGGATTCTTACTTTTATCAACACCCTGAACAACCTAGATGACAGCAATTTATATTTTCCTACCTATGGTTTAGTCCTTTATTCATAATTAAAGCTAACCCTCCATTTTCCTGCAAGTATTATCTTTATTTCATGCAATCTATGTGACTATCTTTATTTAGAACTACCTTTCTCTTTTTCTTAGTTTCACAGACACAGAACATATTTTTTTCCTTTCCTTTCCTTTATTAATAGATTATGTTTGGTTTTTCATTTCATTTATTGATTGGATTTTGTCAACACTTATTCCAAAATAACTTTGGGTGCTTAGAGTCTTCTTATGTCTCAAGATGCACTGTTCCTTATAATATAAATGCTACCAGATGGACCCACCAAGATTGGCTTTGATTAATCAAGATCAAATTTATAATTTTTAGTAAGGCAGAGTTATAGACCAGGTTAGGAATTTCAGTCATACAGTACCTATGCCACATGCAGTACTACCAATCACTTTGACATTATTGCCAGCGTGCCATAACTTCCTCCAAAGTCTAATTTTAGTTGAAGCACACTCATGCTGTTTTATGCGGTCTAGGCTCTCTAGTTTAGTGGCAACACATTGCCCCTTACTAAGAAGTATATGCAATATACTAATGTCAACTCAAGATACTTTCACAGTCCCGAGAGAAACAAGGAAGGTGATCTTCTGCAGGATGTTTTGGAACACAGTTTCAATCATAGAATAATAAGTGAGAATAAGAATATTTTAAGGAAGCAGGAATTAGAGGTTGATTAGGGAGGGCAATCATGCTACAGGCACTGGAGTACAACACAGGTGAAATGGGGGTGAGGTAGGCAAGTTGTAGTAGCAGCAGTCTCGGGCAGATGGTAGCAGCAAGGAAGACAACCCCCCCCAAAAGTCAATGGTGCTAGAATAGAAGACAGAGTAACCGGATAAAGGGACTTAGAAGGCATCTTGGCCAGGATCAGTGATGGGATTCAGCCAGCTCTCACCACTTCAGGAGAACCAGTTGTTAACTTTCTGGGCAGTTTGGTGAACTGGTTGTTGAGGGGGAAAAAATCATTAGGGTAGAGAACCAGTTGTTAAATTATTGGAATCCCACCACTGGCTTAGATGATACCCCTGACATATATATATATATATATATATATGTCAGGGGTATATACTAGGTATATATATATAGTATATATAGTATAGGAGTATATACTATATAGTATAGGGGCATATTGTATAGGGGCATATACTATATAGTATAGGGGTATATTGTATAGGGGCATATACTAGGTATATATATATATATATAGTATATATACTATAGGGATATATACTAGGATATCTGAGAAGGGAGAAATAAATCTCAAACAAGAGCCTAGTGGGGTGCTGGAAGTTCAAAAGCGAATCTGTAGGAGACCCCCCAATCCAGCCTCAGGTCACCTCCCGGACCAGCCCAGTAGTCCTTATAAGGGAAGGCGGCAGCGGCAGCAGCAGCGGCGGCGGCGGTGCAGAGGTGGTGCTGAAAGGACAGCTCCCGTCCCTCCCCTTCTCCCTCCCCCTTTGGAGCTGAGCGGCGGGTGCTGCCTGCAGAACGCGCCGCCTTGCCCAGCACAGCCGCCGCGGGAGCCTCAGCAGCGGCAGCAGGAGCCGGAGCAGCAGCCATGAGCCAGGCAACCGCCGCCTCTCTTTCAGCAGCAGAAGTAACCGGCGCGTCCGCTCCCGCCTCCCGCGGGGCTCCCCTGCAGCCATCCGCCGCCGCCGCCGCCTCCCGCGTCTCTCCCAGCTCGGCGGGACCATGAAGCGGCAAAACGTCCGGACTCTGGCCCTGATCATCTGCACCTTCACTTACCTGCTGGTGGGCGCCGCCGTTTTCGACGCCCTGGAGTCCGAGGCGGAGACGGCCGACCGGACTAAGCTGGAGCAGAAGCAGCTGGAGCTCAAGAGCAAGTACAACCTCTCCGAGGCCAACTACTGCGAGCTGGAAGGGGTGGTGCTGAAGCTGAAGCCCCACAAGGCCGGCGTCCAGTGGAAGTTCGCCGGCTCCTTTTACTTCGCCATCACCGTCATCACCACCATAGGTAAGGCCGTGGGACAGCTGGGCTCCGGCAAGCGCCTTTCGCTGCGGCCTCGGGGGCGCTTTCCGCCCAGCTGGAGTGATCCCCTGCTTAAATTCCGCACTCCCCCCTCCTCCTCCTCCTCCTCCCCAGCCCATCAGGCACCCCCGCATCTGCCGCCTTCCCGTTTGCAGTTTGTCTCCTGCTTTTTTGTGTGTGTGTGTGTGTGTGTGCCGGACCTTTGGGCTGTTTTAGGAGTCCCTTTCTGTTCTCACGAGCAGGCTGGAGCGGATCAGCCCAGGAGAAGAGTTCGGCAACTTTATTCTGGGGAAAGAGATGATCCAAGAATGGAGAGAGCTCCCCCCTGTTCTCAGATAGGTGGCTACTTTTGGGGAGGGGGGGTCGGCAAAGGGGGCTATACCTTGCTTGCTTCCAGCCTTCCCAAAGCTGGCTTACTACTGTCCCATCAACCCAGCACAGCCGCTCTTTTACTCCCTGGGTGTGATGGCCGTTTTGATCTTAAGAGTCCGCCGCCTGTGAATAGTTTTCTCTAGGTAGCTCTTAAGCGCCTGACTATGTAATCTCTGCCTCCTTTCCCGCTCTATCCCGCATTCTCGCCCCTGGTTTTCTTCCCTTGCTTTTGCGCTCCCCGCCCCGGGAGGAGCAGTCGGGGAGGCATCCCGTTCCTCGGCGGTACCTGGGCACCTGTGATTCTCGCTCTCATGCTCTTCAAGTCAAGCCCTTACCCGCGAATGGCCTTGGGGCTTTCCCCACCCCCCTTTCTCTTCTCCAGGCTCCCCAGCCTGGCTGGGGAAGAGTGTGCGCGTGTGTGAAGCCTGCAGTGCATGCTAAAGCAGGGGGAACAATGGAGACAAAAGCTTTTCCATCGAAAGCGGAGCCTTTCTCGCTTCTTTCCCCCCACCCCGAATTTATTTAGCCCGAGAGTGTGTTGCGCCATCTCTGAAGGCGTGTTGCTGCTTTCCAATCGCACTCGAAGTGTAATCCCTTGTAGCAGCTGCCAGTTGTGGGGCGTGGGGAGGAGGAGGAGAAGGAGGAGGAAGAGAGTACCTGTGTGTGTGTGTGTGTGAGGGAATTATCTAAAGGTTTCTAAGTAAGGAGCAAAGCTGAGCTTCCCCCAACAACCTCCACCCCCCCAAAAAAAAACTCTTCTTGGGCTGGGTAATTCTTTGGGCTAAAGAGATGAGGAAAAAAAACCCACTGCATTTTAAACCACATCCCTAAACTAGGCCCAATGAAACTCTTCTGAGTAAATATGTGCAGAAAGTGAGCTGTTAAAATATCTATTCTGGAGCACATGCTTGAGAAATTAGAACATTCTTTGCCTCTTGGAATAAACAGACTTACTTGAAGAGAACTCCACTGTATTTAATAGATTTCCCTTCCTATGTGAGAGTCCGTCCAGGACTACAGCCTTAAGGAGTTGTAGAATAGTTTTATTCTTTCCCTGTCCAACAAGTTTTCCCTTCCTTGCCTCTTGCTTACCAACCAACCCACTACCCCTCTCCCTCCTTTTCATACCTGGTCCCTTAGAATTATTTAGATGTCCACATATTCTCCCCCCACCTTTTTTTTTTAGGGAGAAGAGATTTGCTTCCTGGTTCTCTGTTGTCCTGAACGCATAGGGGGTGGTTTGTGGAGGGAACTCATCTTGACTTTTGAACAATGTTTGAATTGTTCAAAATGAACAATGTGAATAAAGCAAGAGCATCTTTGGACTCTGCCTGCAATGCATACATTCCCAGCCTTTTGCATATCATCCTACTGGGAATGGAGGGGTTTTCCCTTGAGGAGTAGAGAATCAGGAATCCTGTTTCCACTCTGCTACACAGCAAGATCAAAAATTCTTTGGTCTTAGAAAAATATATTAAGACCAGCAATCTTCCAACCCTTGGATATACTTGGATATTGCCAAGTAAGCACTCCCATGATTTCACTCATATAGACCTCACCCACCTTATCAGGCAGGGGATTATTTTTGGTGCAATAAAGGGCCCAGTTATAGAAAGTTGTTTCTACTTTATAGGTGAGAATTGAGAAGGGGAAGGAACTTGCTCAGTGCCCATTGGTGGGGAACTTAGAAAACTCAGTCACTTCAATGCAGAATTATGCCATGTTTGGATAATGGCAAAGTTTTTTTTCTCTTTATTTGCTGATTATTTATCTTATGTAAGAATCCATGCAGTCTCAGCCTGGGTGTGTGTGAGAGAGGTTGGGTGTGTGTGTGTGTGTGTGTGTGAAAAAACCATTAGTAAAACAGATTCTTTGTGGGGAATGGATAAGAGGCAGCACTGATAGTAACATGAATTTTCAAACTGCATCACAAAATTTCACTTTTCCACTCTCTTCGCAAGTCAGTTCGATTGCACAGTAAATGTTATTGTTGCATCTAAACAATTGTATCCATATTTACTTTAAAGTGAGTTCTGTTGAACTCAGTAAAATTTACTATTAAGTAAACATATACTCGTGTCATCTGCGGAGTGAACACTGTGTTCTTTTTATTTTTGTTCCAACATTTCTGTTCTTTAACAGGACAAAAGCCGTTTCTTTGATGCCTTTAAAACTAAACGTTATACATTTTGCAACATATTAAGCCTGCTTCAGATAGAGCATTTTTTAAGGACAAACAAATGCAACTGGGTACAGTGTGACATATAGAGGAAGAGATCAGTTTAAGCTCCTAATTCTTGCTTGCAATCAGATTAATTCCTGATTTATGTTGCTGCTACATAACAGAGTGGAATTCTGGCCAAAGCCTCAGAGGGACCAGACAGCCTTGAAACAGCTTTCAATGAGTCCAAATTATTTTTTGAATCTCTGGCTCTTGAAGCATTTCTCTACACACCCTGTCCTTCTAAGACAGCTCTTCCTGCTCTCAATCACTGTGCCTTATTTTTAGAACATTCTCTTTGCTTTGGATCATTTCTTTTAAAAATGCAAATCTTTATATACTGTCCTTGTCTTCATGGTCACAAAACTCCTTCAGAGGCAGGACCATCTCTTGTCCTGCCTCATATAAGTAAAGTTCACCCTTCACTCAAAAGAATGAGATAGCAGAAACAACCATCAAATAATTAAAGCCCACTAACTGATAAATGCTATCACTGTTTAATTTAATTAATTTAAAAGGGTTTTTAAATAGGGCCAGATTTATAATATTTGTTTTTAATGGGTTTTTTAACTTTTGTATTGTATGTTTTTATTACTGGCTGTACACCGCCCTGAGTCTTTCGAGAGAAGGGCGGTATATAAATTTAATAAATAAATAAATAAATAAACTGTCGCCCATAACCAAAAATACCCATTGAGCAACCTTCTAAAAAAAGAAAGGTTAGATTTGCATCTTTTCTGAAAAAGTAGAGCCAGCTGCAGATCATACAGATGAGCATCATCTGCCAACCTAAGGCAATCAGAAGAAGGTCTTGTGGCTTGGTCCACAAACCCTGATATAGTATAGGCATCACAAGTAGCTCCCACTTTCAGGAAGAAAAAACGTCAGTTGGATTAATGTAGGGCAAAGATATCTCTAAAGGTAAGAGATACCAGACAAGGAAGTGTTGGAGGGTCATATCAAGGGTTCTAAAACTGCCCTCCAAAATGAATCGATAGCTAGTGGAATGTCCCCAAATTTAGGCAAATGAATCCCGGGAATCTGGACTTTAGCAACAAACTGTACTGCTTTAACTTTCCGTGGGACAGTGGGAAGTGACATCGCATATGTCATAATATCACTGTTCACTTGCCATCAAAGGGGCTTAGATGCTTATGCCTCTGCTCTAAGTCACTTTTAAAGACTATTTAGCAAAGCAGTCTCTCTTCAAAGATGCAAAAGTATGGATCCGTTGATGCCTAGCTGAGTTCAGGTTCTCACTGCCCTTCCAGCGTATGTTCTTTAGGCCTTGCTGGAATTCCTCATGCTTCGAAGTTGCTAATGTACCTTCTGCTAAAAGCAAGTCCCTTTCGTAGGCATGTGCTTGAATTTGATAAAACTGAATTTGTCAACAAACCATGGCCGGCTTCATGTGTAATGCAAGCAAGGTATGATTTACTAATTACAGTAATTAAGTTTAGTACTGTTGACCTTGAAAGAAACAAAGCACCTTTTGGTTTAGCAATAAATGTGTTCCCAGCCGAAGACTTTGTGAAGCTTATGTCTGAGATAACAGAGGCTTCAGGTACAAGTGATGATTCCACATGCATCCTGACAATAACCCTTATGTAAATTACATAATTTGCATGAATGACATCATGATGCACACAATATATTTGCTTTTTTTCTCACTTCCTCCTTGCCCATATCTCTCTCCATTGCCGTGTTTTTGTTATTGCCACTTCTCATGGAAAGTAAGGAAAATAATATGAGCAGGAAAGTCATGATGGTTGAAATAACACAACATATTTCACCTGAAATGTGAGCTAACAAAAGTAATATATAAGATGCTACATTCAAAGAAATTATATTAGTACTTAAAATAGTCACTTAGGTCATATCTTATGCTGAACCACTAGCAACTCTCTTTTCCATTTTAATCAGTTTATTGTTCTGCAAACTTCCAGGACAGATTTCAAAGCCAATATTAGCCGAGCAGCTGCCAGTGAAAGAAGATTATTCTAGGAACTTTTGCAAAGTCAGTGAAAATACTGAGGAACACCACTGGAGTTATGTGAAATTATTTTTGGGGCAGTGACAGAAATGCAGGGGGGGGGAGATTTTTATATAAAGTAATTTTAGCCACTTAAAAGTATATATCGGCTATCAAGAAAGGCAGCAATTAAGTCAAAATCCACTCCATTTTTTTTAGCTTCATTAAAGTTAAAGACTAATTAAAATAAAAAAATAAAAAGCAACCCCCCAAAAAGTTTAGCTGGCTGGCTAAACTAACACAGTTACTAGCCAAGCCAAAAAGCAAACAAACCCTGCAATAACGGGAATCAAGGGGGACGTGGTGACTCAGTGACTAAGACGCTGAGCTTGTCGATCAGAAAGGTTGGCAGTTTGGCGGTTCGAATCCCTAATGCCACGTAATGGGGTGAGCTCCCATTACTTGTCCCAGCTTCTGCCAACCTAGCAGTTCGAAAGCATGTAAGAAATGTGAGTAGAAAAATAGGAACCACCTTTGGTGGGAAGGTAACAGCGTTCCATGCACCTTTGGCATTTAGTCATGCTGGCCACATGACCAGGAGACGTCTTCAGATAGCGCTGGTTCTTCGGCTTTGAAATGGAGATGAGCACCGCCCCCTAGAATCAGGAACGACTAGCACATAAGTGTGAGGGGAACCTTTATTTTTACCTAACTTTAACAAGACACTAAACCAATGGTTGTAAGTCAAGGACTACCACTATAGCTTATGTCTGAGTAAGCACATATAGAAGAACACAGCATATAGACATAAAACGGCTGAAAAGTGACTTTGTAAACAATGCATACATATAGCACTGGAAGCACTGTACTATATAGCAAATGTTAATGCCTAAGACTGCTACATTCCATTTCTATTTGGAGAAAAAGGAATTTTTTATCAATATTCAGAACACAAGAGATTTGTAGCTTTTACAAAAACAACTTACAATTTTCTACACAAAATGTAGCGTTTCCAGGATTACCTCACACAGATCTGCAGAAATATACCTCAAACCGAAATGCTCCCACAAACAAATGTTTAAAAGTTATGATATTTATGTAGTTAACTAACAAGCACATCTAAATTATATTAAA
>JANHFT010009188.1:227854-247753 GCA_032467955.1 Pseudoxenodon macrops
ATACAAAAATTAAAAACAAATTAAAAACAAATATTTACAAATCTGGCCCTATTTAAGATCCCTTTTTTAGAAAAGTTTAATGCAGGTACAATAAATGGAACATCTTTTTTAAATTATCTTATGACTTGGTTAGTTTTTTTTAATGCTGAAAGGATATAGGTTTTAGATTTGGAAAGAGAGGAAATAATTTCTTCCTATGATCTTGTACAAGTAAAGATTCTCCCCCCCCCCCCACACACACACAAAAACCAGATAGCTACTGACTCAGAAAAGTTTCAATTAGTATTGAATTGGTCAAATAAAGGGAAAGGTTAACTGTTTTCAAGGTGTTTGGGAAATGTTTTGAATCTCTAACAGGGTTGGATATAGAATGTATTAATTCATATTCTACTAATCTGTTGTAACTCCACATTTTGTCTGGATGATGATGATATGAATGTACTGTATATGTCACTTAACTCACAGCAATTCTGGGCAATTTCTTCTTGTTGTTCTTGTTGTTAATTATTCTTGGAAATAATAGTGAGCTATTTCTCAGCATTGGTTGACATCCACATAGTAAAGATCATGGGAGTGCTATTCCTTGCTTCTAGATTTTTCTTTGGCTGATCCACCAGCTGTGAAGAATTTATGCTTATTTTCTTACTTTTAAATTGAAACCTCTCTCCTCATAAAGGTTGAAATTCTGTTGTCACATTTTCATAATCATGTTTCAAGGGGTCTTTGAGGGATGGGGGAAAAAAGGTATTGAAGGCATTGCAGGTAACCTAGGGCCATAGGTTGTCCAACCTGGTTTTTGAATATGTTCAAGAGCAGGGGTCTCCAACCTTGGCAATTTTAAGAATTGTGGACTTCAGCTGAGGAACTCTGGGAGTTGACGTCCACAATTCTTAAAGTTGCCAAGGTTAGAGGTTCAAGAGGTTAATCGACTCTTCAGATGTAATATAAATTATACAGAGTATAATAGATAGTCCCCTCCTCCAGTTTTACATTCTCTTTATTAGGTCATCTCAATGATGCTTTCTTCAAAGATCTTAGATCTTTGTAAGGTTAACTCAGTTGGAATTCCATAAACATTGTTCTTCCCTGTACCATCTTTTTTACCATTACTACCCATCTCTTTAGCTTGTGTGTGTGCGTGTGTGCGTGCGTGTGTGTGTATGTGCCTTATTTGAATGGAGGCAGCTTCAGCCTGCAAACTTTGGTGGTGTGGCTTTGTGTGCTGAGGTTGTGAGGGTTGTGGGTGCAATGCAGTGATGGATTATTGTAGCTTCTCCTGGCTCTTGAACCAAAAGCAGGTGCACATGGATCAGAAGAGGAGGACTTTGGTACAAATTGCTACACCACTGAGTTTGCAGGCCAGAGCAAAGCGGCTCCTCCCTTGTTTCAATCAACATTTTGAATGAGGAAGTGGCACACCCATCACCTATCAAGCCAGAATGAAAACTCTTCCTCTGTTCTCCCGTGAAAATGGTATTCGTAATCTATGAGGTGCTACTGACCAGGTTGCCTTTGCTTTCTTTTTTTGTTCCACAGGCTATGGACATGCAGCCCCTAGCACTGATGGTGGGAAAGTCTTTTGTATGTTCTATGCGCTGCTGGGAATCCCACTCACCCTGGTCATGTTTCAGAGTCTGGGTGAGAGGATCAACACCTTTGTGAGGTACCTCCTGCACCGCATCAAGAAGTGCCTTGGCATGAGACGGCCAGAAGTATCGATGGCCAATATGGTCACCATTGGATTCTTCTCCTGCATCAGCACCCTTTGCATTGGGGCTGCCGCATTCTCCTACTATGAGAATTGGACCTTCTTCCAGGCCTACTACTACTGCTTTATCACCCTCACCACCATTGGCTTTGGAGATTATGTGGCCCTTCAGAAAGAACATGCCCTCCAGACCAAGCCCCAATATGTGGCCTTCAGCTTTATCTACATTTTAACTGGGCTGACAGTCATTGGGGCCTTTCTCAACTTGGTGGTGCTCCGGTTCATGACCATGAATGCGGAGGATGAAAAGCGGGATGCGGAACACCGGGCGCTGCTCACCCGCAACGGACAGGCCAGCAGTGTACATACTACAGACACTACTACATCCTCAACCGCTGCTGCGTTAGGGGGTATAGGGGGTGGTGGAAGTAGCAGCGGTAGAGGAGGACTCCGAAATGTTTATGCTGAAGTTCTCCACTTCCAATCCATGTGCTCCTGCCTCTGGTATAAGAGCCGGGAGAAGCTGCAGTACTCTATCCCCATGATAATCCCCAGAGACCTCTCCACCTCTGATACCTGCATGGAACAGAGCCACTCCTCCCCTGGGCATTACCCAGAGACTCCATCCAACAGATGCTTCTGCAACACTCAGCGTTCAGCCATCAGCTCTGTTTCCACAGGACTTCATAGCCTCTCGGCCTTCCAAGGACTTATGAAGCGACGAAGTTCTGTGTAAAGACAAGGAGCTCTTTTACAAACTCTCCTTCACTACTGAAAAAAAAAAAAAGAAGGCAGACATGAAAATCCAGGTGGGGATAAATGGCAACGCTACAACTTAGAATTTATAAAAAAAAAAAATTAACCATAAGAAGGAAGGAAGAGCATGCGCCTAAGGGAGTGCACAATAAACTGATGGATCAAGCAGCGGGTTGGTTATCAGGGGCAATCTCCTAGGGAAACTGAACCCACCAGAGTCTCTAGATCAAGAGCTAGCAGTGGATTCTGTTAAGTTCTTCTGATGATCAAGAAGGGAGAAATTCAAGTTGTCCTTCTAAAGGTCTGGCAACACTACGTTGTCTCTTCTCCCCAGGAAGGAGGCTCGGCACTCCTGTTGCTGGTGGAAATTTTAAACTTGTTTTGCAGCAACTCCACAAAATGTGAAACTTGAAAATAAGGCTTTGCACCCTTGTAAAAGTGTGTAGAACAGGGTGAGGTGGCTCTCAAATTGAGTGTACACATCTGAATTTGTGCCAAGGACTGATGGAACGACCTTGTGTTTTTTCCCCCAGGCCAGTCCAATAAAGTGGGGTGAAAGGAGAGGAAATGATGTTAAGTACAGGATCCCCCCCCCATTTATTTTATTCCATCCATTTCAAAGGAAAAGGAAGGGTCTCCTTGCTTGTTTGCCACTGAAGGGCCATCCATAAAGGGGAAAACCTTTATTAGGAGAAGTTAGAAATCTTATAGAGGATGAAGAACCTGATTAGTTAATACACAAAAGGTATCAGTTACAAATGGCATGGGTATGTACACCCAGTGGCTTTTGCTACATGGTTTGGGTCAAATGTCAGCAAAACCGGCTTCTTATTCATTGTATCCCATTCACAAGTGACATTTATTACTCTACTACCCTCCAGAGTACAGCACTGTGCAAAGCAGTATCCCATTTGTATTTCTGTGTTCATGTGTACACAACAAAGCCCGTATGCTCTTTTGCAAAGCTTTCACACGTGCAAATCCACTCTCAAAATCTTGCCCAGTTTACTATCCCTAAATCCCATTGAATAGATTTCAAAAATGTCTTCTATGTTTTCCCCTTTCTAGACCTTTCCCCCATTCTCATAGGCTCCCAGAAAGGAATGCCGTTACAGTATACTTCCCCCTCAAACCCACCATTTCTGAGTATGTGAAATATTTAACTTCTCCACAAGTGTGACAAGGTTGTAGCTCTAGCACTGTCTTGGCTTAGACATCTTTACGCTGCGGTGCAGCAGGAGTCTGATGCGATGTGAAGGCAGAGCCTACTCAGATCTCATCATTTCTCTGTAACCCAAATTTCTATTCTCCTAGGATGTGCAATGTCCTCTAAAAGTTACGTCATTTCTACAAATCAGATGAGAGGGTGTGCATTATGGGCCTCACTGCACCGAAGGGACACAACCCCCGTTTGCTAAACCTGGATGTTTTGTAGTTAACCCGGGAGAGTTGATTTAATTAGAAACCAACCATTCAGTCTTGGATAATTTGTTACGACTTTAAGAATAATCCATATGTTTACTCATGGTCTGGGCCAGTATTTCTGTCATTAATTGTACAAGGCAAAGCATATGATGACATGATGGAATTGTTCGCTGGACGTCTTCAGCCTAGCATGCAATTGCATCTTTGAATCCATATTAAAACAATGCACAGAGAAAGATTATTGTGGGAAAGATGAGGTTTAAATTCTTCTCCAGTGCTCTCTTTCTAGTTTTTTGACCCCATTAGAAGAATACTTCAATTGCTGATTGAAATACATAATCCAGCCTCCTCCTCCCCCCTCTCAGTTTGTTGCTTTGTGTCTTGAGGGCATCAGGCTAAGGAAAGCTAGTGGGATTCATTAAAGAAATCCAATATGCTTTTCACCTCCTGATGCAATTGTTAGTTCATAACCTGGGGAAATCGCTTAAGCAGAGATTTCAAGAACTAAAACTAGTGAATGAATTTTGCTACTCTCACGAACTGGCTATTTTTCCTATACAGAGGTGGGTTCTGAATCTTCTTACTGCTGGTTCGCTCAGGGTCGCGCCTCGAGTGTGTGCACAAAGCACCCGTGCGGGGCAATCAAAAAAGAACTTATGCGCAGAAGCAAAATCCAAAATGGCGGCACCCATGGAGACACCGAAGGAACCGGCTCTGTGATGTCATCACCGAGTTACTACCTATTCTATAGAACCGGTAGGAACCCACCTCTGGATAGGGAACACGTTCTGTGATTCCTCTCATATTTCCTCAAGTGCTAGGTCATCCACTCTAAAACATCTCTAAGGCATCTTAGGTGGTTAGAGAGCTTGGAGATGGGCTCAAAAAATACTCTAATGGGAGCCGTAACTAAATATTTGTATTAATTGGATTCTTCCCAGCAGAGCAAGAATATACAATAGGATCCTCAAAGCAAGGATACTGCCCCCATAATGATACATATACAGTATAATCATTTAAAATTACCATATGACAATAACTAGGCATACAGTAGGATGCTAAAGAGACCCATGCAAAAAGGGAATTTAGAGGACTGCAAGATAAAGTTAGTTGAAGGCTTCCCCACCCCCAAACAATTTAAATGCTTTAAATAGAAACATAATTCTAAATTTCCAGGGAAATCTTGGTACCTATTCTTCCCATTTTGGAGAGGGATTCTAAAACTCAGGACCATCCTTAAATATATATAAATACGATCGAGTTTGATTCTAGCAGGGGTGGCAGAATGAAAGGCAAACGTATCTGATCCATGAATGCAACAACCTGCCTTCTTCTCTCAGCAGACAGTGAAAAGGGGAAAGCTACATGAGAACATTAACCCTTAAGTTATGTTCATTTGGCTGCATCAGCAAGAAATAAACAAAGATGTGTGACTTCAGCTAAAAGTCACACCCAGTGCTGTCCCCGTTCTCTTCCTTCCTGGGACAGATTCTGCTGAGAGGCTCACAAAGCAACTAGGCTTTCTGGCTCAAATGGGCTCTTGCATCAGTGAGCAAATTAGGCTAAGCTGGTCTTAGGCTAAAGCTTTTTTTATTATTGTCATTCCTGCTCACGTGACCTTAGTATTAGAAGCAACTGGCACAGCATCACATTGACAAAAGTGTGAAGCCAGAACTGGCTGGAGGGCTGAACTGGCAGATGAAGCCTCCAGAGTGTCTCCTTAGGAGTTGAGGCTGGTTGAGAAGAGTATAAGAAGAGTACCCAAGATTAGGGAAGGTTCTGAAGGTTAGGAGAACATGTACTAATATATTTGGATTCAATATATGCTTGTTTTATTGAATAGAACTCTCTGACCCATGCGCCTTGAGAGTGCTTCAAAATTGAAACCAGGACAGAAAACATGAAAAGAAGCTTAATGTTTGTGGGAATCACACTATCATATTTTGCTACCAATGATTCTCCAACTAGCCATCAATGGTAGACTGCTGAGAAGAAAGAGATGAGAAGATAACATCTCTAAAAAAGAAGAAGAATCATTTCTGAAGTTACCATAGAAGAGAATATCTGTAGCTCAGGCTTGAGCTGTGAAGTCCTTGATGGTTTCTGAGTTTGATGTCTTGCTTGCAGACATTTCCTTATCCAACTAGATCAGGGGGTCTCCAACCTTGGCAACTTTAAGCCTTGGAGGACTTCAACTCCCAGAATTCCAACTGGCTGGGGAATTCTGGGAGTTGAAGAATAGAATAGAATAGAATAGAATTCTTTATTGGGCAAGTGTAATTGGACACACAAGGAATTTGTCTTTGGTGCATGTGCTCTCAGTGTACATAAAAAGACAAGATAAATTTGTCAAGAATGATAAGGTGCAACACGTAATGATACTCATAGGGTACAAATAAGCAATAAGGAGTCCTAACAGTCCTCCAAGCTTAAAGTTGCCAAGGTTGAAGACCCCTGGACTAGATAACAATGTTACCTGGATGGGTAATGATATAGATGCAATCAAACAACCTAACTCAGAAAACACCAAGGACTCCACATTTCGGAGGTTAATTTCTCTATCGCTTAATTCTTAGCCCTTGAGATGTCTTCTTTTTCATCTCAAATCCTAGACAGAAGGGTTTTGCCAATTCATACCTCAAAGAATTGTCCTTTTTAAAATGTTTACATTTCTATCACATATTCATTGGTTGAGCTAAGACAAACTAAGCAGGGGCAGACATGGTTAGTATTTGCATAGGAGAACCCCTGAGGCATCCCACTATTGAAGGTTAAACAGGAAACTGAAAATAATTCAAGAAAGGACAGTGGCAAACCCCTTCTATGAGAAAATTACTTAGAGGGCTCTCTGCGCCCACAGGGATCAAACTTAATTTGAAAACTTTATTTTATGGGGCCTACATGATGCCCAACAAAGAGAAGGAACAGATGCTTCACAGTATGTTACTTTTCACATTGAAATTTTTAATATTTCTTAAAGCTTTAAAAATATATTAAATCGGAAGCTAAGGGAGATCAACCTAGGTACAGAAGTACCCAATAGCAGCTTGTTAGCTATTTCTATTTCTTCTCTAAGTGAACATGGAAAGAAACTCAAAGATGGAGTCACTACTCACTATTGATAAGCAATAGGCCGTATATTGCTCTTGGGTATCTGATATTTCATTCTTCCAACTGCTGCTTTTAGAGGCACATTTTGTGTTTACAGAGCCTAATTTATTCCATGCCAAAAATGGTTGCGTTCAGTTCAGTCCATGCTGATGTTCTCCCTCATTTGTGGAGGGGGCTGTCTGCTACCCATCATAAAGCTGGTAGCACACATTCCCGTTTAAGGTACTTTCCAAAATTAATGTTGTGGTGTACACCTAAAATATTATACAGAAATGTGGCACATTCTCTGTAGATATTGGGAAAACATGCACGTACATCCATCAAAGAGAAGCCAAGTTCTATGTGTACCTGCTAGCAAACTAGTTTTTATTGCCACCTGAGATTTGCAATGAACTTTCAGTAAGATTTCTGAACAAGATAGATGACCAGTAAGAAACTGGGCTCCTGTTCATTAGTCTATATAGAATTGTATAAGAACAATGTGGCAAGTTTTGCCTTAGGTTAGAGTACAGGAAGCAGGTTATCTTTTTCAGAACCTGGTCCAAAAAACCCTCCTCTAGAATATGAATCTTTCACTTAGTTTCACTAGCTGTTTTGTCTGATGGATATGATCTTCCTCAGCAGTGGGAACAGTTAAGTAGTTTATCTCCTTCTCTATTTTACACACTGCATAATATGTCAAAGGTCAGTCCTTCTGACCCAGAGAAGATTCTTGTCAGAGAAAGTTCTTGTCAGTATTCCCTGCTGGGCCTGCCTGCATGTACTAAATCTCATTTCCAGATTATGAAAATGCCTCTTCCTTTTCCCCATTGCTGCGTGACTTGTTTTTTTTATTTATTTTGCTTTTCTGCAAAATAAATCAATACATAAACAAACTGAAATATCCCCAGAGATGAATTGGTATAGTTCATTTAATTCATGGGGGGGGGAAATGTGCTACAATGTTTAGAGAATCTACAAATCATATTGATCCAGTCTAGAAATGCAGGACTTTCACATTATTGGGAAAACACTAGTTAAGACCTGGAGATCCAAGAGGACACTCATCACAGGTCCACATTTTTCCCCTCCTTCTTCTCTGCTTTCCAGATAGTATGTAGCACTTGAGCATATTATACTGTCTGCAGATGGACTATGGCATGGCCAGCATTTCAGGGGAAGATTAGTCACAAATACAAGCCAATGGATATTGGATTTATCTATATTTTTCATTTCTAGTGCAGCTGTTCCACCTATGGCTGCATTATCCCGCTACCGTAATTCCTTCCCATATCTTGTGCCTTTGCTGCAAGCTATGTCTTCAACCATGCAACATTTCCCACCACACCAAGAAAAAGAGGACATTCATGCCTAGTTGTAAGGAGCCCTTCTAAACACATCCCTTCTTGTTGCCTTGAGTGGTGCAGTGGCCTAGAGGTGGAGCTCTCGCCTCACAATCAGGAGGCTGTGTGTTCGATCCTACGTAGGTAGAGGCAGATATTTCTCTCTCTGGGCACAATGAGAATATATCTGCTGGGAACTCCGCATTGGCGACAGGAAAGGCATCTGGCCTGTAAACACTCAACTCCATTCAGTTGCCCCCCACTCCACCCCGCAAGGGATTCCGGAGTCATTAAATGACAACAATTCCCCTGGCATGCTTATTTGACTGAGAGTTTCCCCTTTCCTTAATGCCATGTGACCCAAAAGCCATTCGAAAGCTCTTCAGGCTTGGGGACTTTCTTTTTTTTAACTTTGTGCTTTCTCAAAATCTAGCTGACTTTTTGGTGTAGCCCCCATGTCAGATTCCTGGAAACATCTTTCTAGCTACAGCAGCTTAATGTACTATCCCTTTATGAGGAATGTGGAAGAGGAGCAAGGCAACATCTAACATTTGTTTGGTTTTATTTGAATGCAATTCAATTTAATGTAGTTCTTGTGGTTGCTTGCTAGCCCTATGTCTAATAATCTTACCTCCACATTTCATTAAAATTTACAGTTCGACAACAATTTGGGAAGGATCTGCAGTCCTAAGGCTATTGAATATGTTCCTCTGCAGACTGATATGGTCCAGAAAGTTTTCCTTCTGTCCTTGTGAATTGCTGCCAAAATCCATGCAAGGAAACAATATGATATAAGCTATTTTCAGTGAAGTTCATGATGTCTCTTTCAATCAACTCCATTCTAGAGAGTCACATCTAAGTCTTGTTCAAACTAATAAGTGACAGCTGTTTTTAAATCCTGTTATTATTGGTAGGATGTACGCTCACACAATAAAATGATATGAATTAGGGTTTTATTTTGAGTTTTCAGGGCATGTTCTGCTGGCAGCCCTTATCAGATAATGCTGTGGTAAGGAATCAGGGTATTTTCAACATACTTCTTTATGCATAATTCAGGGTCTTTTTCAAGTTGAAGCTTGTGTCCAGGGAATATTAAATTCCACCAGCTTCTGTATTTTAAAGATAACAGACATATTTTTTGTCCCATGCTACAAGATGAAATAATGGCAAAAGAAGAACTAGTTATCCAGTGGCTTTGTTAAATCAAAACCCATCAGTGATTCCCTCACACATTCAAAGAATCATTTGGGTGTATCCTACGGACAAAGAAATAAAGAATTAGAAAGCAGTCAAAATTGTGATATCTCTGAAAGATTATGTAAATGGACCTGGATTCATTCCCCAACCAACCATTCAATGGAAGTGATTCTGTGTAATAAATATGACAAACCCTTTTATTATGTATAAGAACACTCCCATGATTTTAGCATTTTATAATATTTCTGTTTCTATCTTGAAACAGGGGGTATTTGTTTCTCCTCTTGCCTGCTAAGAACTTTCTCAGGACATTACTGCCAGGGAAGACAAAGATAAAATCAGGGTGGGGAAAATCGAAATAAAGTATCCCAAATATGAACAAGAGTGGTACGTGACAATTGGAGTCCTCAATACAAAGCCAATTGTATGAAATGCTTCTCTGACACTTCCCCCACATCCTAATAACAGTTGTATAGTTTTTTTCAGCTAAGATACTGTTGGAGGTGGGCATGAGGGGACAAGTTGAAGTCACGAGAGGTGGGGGGGAAAAATGCTTCAGAGAAAGAGAAAAAAAATTAAGACTCTGTTGCTCTGACAGACAACCTGATTTCAGAACACCCCAAAGAGCAAACCAATTTGTATTGATGGTTTGTGGTAAATGAAAACCAAAAATTACAAACAACTCACAAAGTTGTTGGCTTTGCATCAGATTAAATGAGATGCTGCAGGACGGGGAACGAAGTTAATTAATGGGGAAACAATACAGAAGAGGGAGAATCTGTGAGGGAGGGGCACTCAAAAGAAGTCAAAATGGTAGCCACGCCCTTGCAACGGAAGCCCCGTCTCTTTCTACTGTCTGTTGAAATGCATGTAAAAAAAGGAGGAGGGGCTTCTGTTGTGCAGCTGCCCTTTAGGCTTTTAACTTTTCCCCTGAGGGAAAATCTGAGCCAGTAGAAGCTTCCCTGGTTAAGTTTTGGGCTCACAGCCTCAGGTATGGGCCCTGCAGCACCACCTGTTTACTCTGCCTATCATTTGCCAAAGAGCTGCTCTGCTTTTCTTCTCTGACTGTCATTGTACTTTAGTCTAAAAGGCAGGACATTGTTGGAGAGAAGTCTCCTGGGTTTCCCCCCCCCCTCCAAAGTGTAAGATGCAACAGTTTGCAATAAAGGCAACACGATCTGGAACACCAGGAGGGGTAGCTGCTGCGAGTCTGTGAATGAAGAACCCTTGTACCACGGACAGTGTTTTCTTCCTATTTATTTTATAGCCATCCATTCTATTTATTTGTAGTGAATTAAATGGGCACTGGAAAATGGGGGGGGAAACCAACAACAATAACAACATTGTACTTTTTGCTTAGGAAGCTACAAAGCAGAACTTGTGTTTTGCTATTTTTTAACAGTGACTCTAAAAAAAAACATCTATTTCTAATACTTGACATGTACATAAATGTTAGATATGGGATTTTCAAGGAGAGCTATTTAATATAAATGATGCTATAATGCGCCATATCTTTATAAATATAGACATACTGTTTGCAAAAAGCATTGGAGAGGTCTTGCTTTTGAATGATTTGGGAGAATTTTATTCTTAGTTGGGTATTGTTGTTTTTTCACACTTAGAAAAATAAGAAATGGGGGAGGAAGTAGGGGGGAATTGAATAAAATACTCCTAGACAAGTCTTCTCTTTCTCATGCCAAAGCATATTTGTACTGCTCTTTTATTTTCATTTTAGAGACAAAATAAAATCTGGATTCAACCTCTCATTCTCTTTCTTTCTTCTGTCTATTTTGGTTCTCCTCTAAGTAAGCACCATTTAGAACAGTGTGCTTTTCAAACCTGGTAACTTTAAGATATGTGGACTTCAACTCCCCAGCCAGAAAACACTGACTTAAAAGTTTTAAGCAGCGGTGGGTTCTAACTTACCTTGCCGCCGGTTCGCTGCCTTCTGCACCATGTGGCCATGCCTCGTGGATGCATGCGCAGTCCAAAAAATTCCCCCAAAAAAACAAAAAACAAAAGCAAGATGACGACGCATGCGCAGTGCCAGAAACTTGGCTTCTGTGCATGCGCAGAAGAAAAAAATGCAAAAAACTTTTTTTTCAAAACAAATTCAAAAGAAAAAAGATGGCAGCCACCATGGACCAGAACCGGTTCCGTTACATCACCAGCGGCTTATTACCTACTCTATGGAACCGGTCCGAACCAGTAGGAACCCACCTCTGGTTTTAAGCATCATCATATTTTTATTTTGCTTTTATGAACTGAATACAACAAAGAAAGAAAACAAAAATAATACAGAAGTGTCATTTGAGTTTAACAGATTATTGTTGAAAAATTCATTCTGGAAAGATGTGGTGTCATTTGTGGTGGGTTCCTGAAGTTGGGTTTGAAACAGAAGACCATTCCACAAATCACATGGGCATATAAACATTTCCTATGCCAATTTTGAAAAGAATTTGGTTTCTCATAATGAATACTTTTTAGCAAATGTCTGATATTTGGCATCAATATTTGGACCAGTATCCGCAAGCATTATTTATTATCAGAAATGCTCAGTGGACAATTTAATTTCAAAGATAAAATTAAATCATGTCCCCAAACAACAGTAGTCCTATTTACCATACCATGAATAATACAACTTCTCATACATGCTTATACCAGTAACCAGAGATTGCTTCGATCCAAGTTTTCCCTTGCTCTGATGGAGCAAACTGTTTTGTGGTGGACTTAACTTCTTTGGGCTAAATTATAGATCTGATTCAATTTTTGTCTTTCAAAAAAAAAAGCTCATCCAACTAAAATATCCCTTTCCAAAGATTGTTTAAGAATATCAGTTTATTCATAGGTCTTCCAGCTCAAATTTTCCCTGGGAGGTTGGAGAGACTCTGAAATTGTATAGAAGATGGTCCTGAGGGCTGAATGAGGTGGTCATTTCCTGTTGGTTGAAGTGTCCTAATTTAAATTTCACTCAAGGTTTGCTCCCAGCAGAGAACTTCATTCTGGCTCCAAACCAGTTTTTATAATGACGTCTAAAAATCCTAATTATAGTGGTGTCCATGAACCGTCTACGCTTAGCCTTAATTCTTCCATTTAAAATAACTTAATACATCAGTATAGGATTTCACGAACTTCCATTTATATTTGATATAACAAAACATGTTCTTGGAATTTCCCATTAACTACAGCTGTAGATGTGTCTTACACAACATAATTACTTAAAGACCTAACAGCTGCATCAGCATAGTTTATTAAGTCAGATTAATTTTAATCTTGGTTAGTTAGGGTTTTTTTTGCTTTTGAGAGGGGTTCATGTTTGGTTTAGGTTATGGTTCAGTCATGTCAAACTGTCATGACATCATAGGAATTCAGTTATTAAGCTAAGAGGTTTTCACAAAACCAGGTGAAATGGAAGACAAGATTGAAGGAAACAAGTTTCAGTCCTTACTGTGCCCAGCCTTTAATTTAGTGGGGTCTTTCTTTGTTTTGTGAACAAGAGTGACAAATTGGGCACAAGTTTAGAATTTTGAGGACTAGATGCTAATATTTTCATCAGTCCAAAATTGTAACTGTGCTACCAATGGGTGATTATCTTGGAAATAATTCCATATCATGGGATGCTGGAGGTTATAACTTATTAACGTCCCTTAACAGAGAAACTGGGAACAATTTCTTGCTGGAATTTGTTTGAAGCAGTTTGCCTGGTTCCTGAGGGGCTAAGAGATGGGTGGGGAGATGGAGGCCAAGAGGTCCTGAGAACAGAGAAGGAAGTTTGCAGACCTCTGAGTTATCACAAAGAAAGCCAGGGCTGGGTTATAACCTTTGGGACTCACTCCTGCCATGGCTTCAAGGCGTCCCTGATGAATTTGGTAACTATATTTATTTTTCCTTTTGTGAAATATGAAGAGTTGCTAATGAGAAGAGTATGTTCCATTCTCCCTCTGGCAAACAATTCCCATGGAAAGAGGCAAGCCTTTCTGTGTCATTCTACTTCTCCTCAATTCTGCAAGATTCAATCTTTGGTGATCTATTTATTGAAGCTGCTGGAACAGGAAGTTGACTGAAAGGTAAGGTAGATCGACACCAAATGTGTATGTGTGGGTAAGTAAGTTTTTTTTGTGGGAGAGGGACACAGTTGCCTTGGGTCCCATACATGGAAGGACCTCCTTATTATCATCCAAAATATGATACAGTGTTAAATAATCAATTCTCTTTTATTCAAGGGAGTCAAACCCAAATCACAATCCCATTTTGAAATATCATATGTTTCCATCTAAAGTGTTCCAAAGTATTCTGTTCTGTTCTGTTTCCTCCCATCTTCTCATTTGCAATGCATTTATTTCAGTGAAGAAATGGAGAGGGAAAGAACAAAATTTGTCAGTTGTTGTAGGATGGAGTGGAAATAAAATGGATCAAATGAAGACTCTCCCTGAGCCTAACAGTTTGTGTGTGTGTGTTATATTTATAATATTAACTTTTTCCAAGGTCTGCTGGCAAGAAAACAACTTTGATTTAAGTTTGGATCGGTATTCCCCAACCTCCTGTACTCCAACTTTAATGGCACTATCCAAAACACGTCACTCAGTACAAAAGGTAAAGAAATGGGTATATTTGATTTGAACATTTATAACAACGTATTTTCTCAATAGATTTGGCTAATAAAGAAACACTTATGATATCAAGGACTACATTGTTGTTTCTTCTCCTTTAATTTCATTCCAATTTCTTTTTAAAAAATGACTCCAGGATTTTTATTTTTATTTTGCTTTCTTAGCTGTACCATTAGAGTTTTTTTTTAAAAACCCTCATCCTTCCTCATTTTCTTTCCCTATCTAAAAAGCCCATCGACTTTTTCCCCCTACAATGGCCAGTAAAATACCTCCAGGAAGACTATGCCTCTCCAGAGATACAGCGATATCCCTTATTTCCCAGGTTGATCTGTAGTCTTCCATCCATTTGAGAATCCGCAAAGAGACATGTTTAATTTGGGGAACAACAGATGTCATGTTTTGTGGGCATCAAGAGCAGATTCCAGAGCTTATGCTTGAATAAAATGCTAGGTGAATGGATGCACTTGACTAGGCCTGTGATCGGATGCTTCTAAGCTCTTACACATTGCAATTTGTTTAATTAGATTCCTCTCTAGCATGATTAAGATTTTTTTTAAATAGAAAGCACTGACAATAACCTGTCCATTCTCAAGTTCCCTGGAAGTAGATCTGGGAGAAAGGTTGGGATGGGTGTTTCACCATTTCCTTGACCTCAGTTAGCATTTGGTCCATGAGGCAGCCTCTTGTAAGAGATGCTGGACCACCTGTTGTCCACGGCAAATGTTTGAGATAGTTTCCAGGCGTGTATAGCTCACTATTCAAGGGGATATCTGTTTTGTGTTCCATCACAGAGATTACACTACTAAGGCTGCATCGTAATGAGGTAAGTATAAGAGAAGGTAAGTGTCAACCCTGAAGCTGACCTGACTGAAGCCATCTTGGAACTTCAGTGTTGCCACACTGGAGGTGAGGGATAGGGACGGGGGATTTGAGATAGCTGGGACTTTTTAGTCAAAATAAAATACTTTCTCTTGGGAACCAAGGACATTCTCACACCTGTTTGGAGGAAGGAGGAGTGATGTTACCAGGCAACCAGACAGTGCCTTGATTGGACCATGTGACTGATTGTTTGGGGAGGGGGAAAACTTTTACTTTTAATTAGATGAAAGCCACAGGAACCTTCAGAGTGGGTTTTCAATTGGTTTTCACCAGCCTGTGCCAATATGACGTGTCAAATAAAACTATTCTTTGAGGAATCTACCTGCCTCGGAGTTTTGTTTGCTGTGGGTATATTACTTGGAACCCTGATAGTAAGAGGTACATGCTACATCCTGGCTTTTTCAGGTGATTAAAAGAGCTGGGAATTATAGACCAAGAGGCTATCAAGTAGCTGTCCAGTGCAACTCTTGGTCCCAATCCTTCTACATCCTCAATGTTCAGAAGATGCATATATTTATGAAGGAAACCACTAACATTGTTTTGTTATGTTCCTCTTCAATAGTGTTTCTCAACTTCAAGTTTAAGATCTGAAGACTTCAGTTCAACTTCAGCATTTTGCTCCCTGAGGTGAGATTGACACCCAATCTTCCGGCATCCCGGAAGAGCATTAAGACCTAGCTCTATCAACTAGCATGGGGATCCAAGATTGACATGCAATCTTGGGAGTGGTTGGTGCCTTGAAGGTGCTTGCTGTCTTTTTATTTGGTTTATTTTTGTATGAATATTATGGCTGGGTTTTGTTTTGTTTTTTACTTGTAAACAGCTCAGAGCCACTTAGAACATGAGATGGGTGAGCCAGCATAGTCACAAAATTCTGGGAATTGAAATCCACACACCTTAAAAGTTATTGAAACTGAGAAACACTGGTCTACAGATTCAAGCACAATAGCACAGTAGAGTGACATTGGGACAGGATAAACATTTGGTGGGATGCACATAACAATCAGGTGAGCATGGCATCAGAAAGGGAAGATGCTCTTCCACATCTGTCTCCTATTCCCCAAAAATCACACTGACAGAAGAAAGTCCAAAACATACAGTTGAGCAAAATCTTAAAGGTTAGCCAAAATTCCAAGTGAACAAGTAAACAAACTTTTACTTTGGCCAGAATGCTTCATGAGG
This sequence comes from Pseudoxenodon macrops, assembly GCA_032467955.1. Classification (NCBI taxonomy): domain Eukaryota; kingdom Metazoa; phylum Chordata; class Lepidosauria; order Squamata; family Pseudoxenodontidae; genus Pseudoxenodon; species Pseudoxenodon macrops. Next base: position 244,045 of record JANHFT010009188.1, read on the forward strand.
CAAAAAAAAATTAAAAGCAGGAGATAGCAAAAAAAATAAATTAATGTATTAATTCATACATGAGCTCAGATGTTCTCTCCAGAAAACCTGACAGTTAGACTGAAGATGGAGATGGTGAGCTCAATTGTTATTAGCAGTTAATAAATAAAGCCTAGCTTTAAGAATGGATCTAAGACAAAACAACGATAAAAGATACATAGCACTCCAGTTCTAACATCAACACAAGACTGAAATTCAAATTATCTTTTGTATTGTTTGAAGAAGATGGAATTTACCGAAAGTTGAACCTACTCGTATCATGCTGCATAATGGTGTATTACTTGCAATAAAGGAAGTTCCTCATTGTTCCAGGCCAGAATTGAGTCAAACCTAAGATCCAGATTTAGCAAACGGACAAATAAGCAAGCAAACAAAATCCTCACTGATATCAACACATCTGCTACCTTGTCAAATGTCCAAAACATGAATATTAATGCACAAACCCTAGAATTTCAGCACAAGGCTAGAAAGCCGATTGTAACATTATTGTGCAAACAATAAACAAAAATTCACTGTTGGTGTTCCGCGTGTAATGATGACCTCAATGGGAAAAAAAATCAGGATGCTTTGAGGTCACTAATCAGAACAGAGGATTGCTGACAACTTGGAAGATGAATGGCAATGTTTTCAACAAAGCTTTCCATTGTACTTGAGGGCAATGGGCTGCCAGGGAGAAGAAATATCACACAAATGAAGATGAATATATGTGTCCCAGGATAATGTCACAGGCTCCAATTATGGGTCAGTCACCGAGACCAGTTCCGAGCTTTTGGACTCATGCTGGAGCCCATCCTCAGGGAACTTCTCTCTACCAGAGTTTGAGTTATTCTGTGTTTGGTACCATAGCTCAAAAGACTAAACCTCTGGCCCTGGTATCCGACCCAGATTAGATCCTGCAAGAAATATCACACTTCCTAAGAGAGATCAGAGAAGATGCCTCTGATTTGTATAACACATTTACATTAATGGATAAATAAATAATTTCAAGGTATTAGTGCAGAAAAGTGAGCCTCTTGCATACCTCAAAAATATAGTGGATAGAAGATTGCTTTCAGATCATACCTACAAAAGAAGATTGGAGAACCAAATGTAGAACAGATCTGAAACTAAAGAATGAGTTTTGTGACTTTGGTAAGTTGACAGAATCTTTGATCAAAGATCAACTTGTTCTGGACATAAGAAACAAAACAGTGCAGGGAGAACTCTGAGACATTATTTGTCCTTTGGATGCACTGTTGATCTATGCCAACCAGCAGAAGTTGCTCACTCGCAACTGAAAATTATGAGGCATAGCAACAATTATACTTTGCATTTGGCCATCAGCTGTGATAAAAGTTTCTAGAAAGGAAACAAACCAGCAGGGTCATCAGAAGCATAGCTCAGTCCTAAGAAGGGAATTAGGAGCAGGCAAAATGCCTTGGAAACAGGGTGAGGTGTATGCAAACAATACAGCTGATGCCGTGTGAAACATGCCAACAAACAAGGTTCAGTCTATGGCAGGAATGTCCCAAGTGTGGAAGGAACAACCTTGGGGCAAAAAAATGTCCAAAAGTAGATGAAGAATTCAGGAAATATACACAGAGAAGTCAAACCAATACAAATCTGGAGAAGATTATTTCTTCAGAGGTTCAATCAACATGGAGAGGGCAGGACATTTGGATTAAAACAATACCCACGGATAAGGATTGTGACTGCAAAAAGCAACTAAGCACTCTCCTCTCTGTCGCATGATGTCCAGTGCACTCAAGCTGTATTTTGAGTTTATCTGGAAAAACATCAGGACTGAAATAGGTAAGGATTTTACGCTCACTGTTTTGTCATGATCCGAGGCAGCGGAAATGTGCTGAGATCTGGCAGAGAGAGACTTGGAGCTGAAGTTTGAGAGACCGAGATGAAGAAGATGGCTAGCAGACTGGATTTAAGCAGTTTCAGCTGCTAAAGAATCATGTGTTCCAGAATGGACTGAAGGTCGTCAAATAGATCAGGTTAAAAAGAAGGACCATATTTTTGGAGGCTGTGCCCACCTAACCAGAGAGGAAGAAAAAGATCTGTAGAAGATTAAAAAAAAAGACGATGAAAGTATTTCTAGCAAAGAGAGATTTCCAACGAAGTATTAATAATTGATTATTAAGGGGTGAGGGAGACTTCACCCACAGTTATGCACTTAGCTATATTCCAAAATAAACGCATTGATCTTAGAAGAAGAAGAATTACTTTGAAGGCAGGGAAATGGTCAATCAATGAAGGTAGAGCAGTTAGAATCATAAAACGATTTATTGCTTTTTACAGCATTCCAGCCTTGTTATGTCTGTTCAGGAGAAAAGGGAAAGAAGTCTGTACATTCTACTTAAACTAAATGCTGCTTACACAATTAGCCTTGCGTTGCTGAAAGAAAAAACAGTTTTTTTCATTTTGCAAAGTTACAAATACGGCAGAGGTAGGTTCCTACCGGTTCTAACCGGTTCTACTGAGTAGGTAGTAGGCCGCTGGTGACGTCACGGAGCCGGTTCTATTGCTCCATGGGCGACAACATGTTTTTTGTGGGGAAAAAATGTTTTTCTTCTTCTGCGCATGTGCAGAAACCGAGTTGCCTGCACTGCGCATGCGTCACCAACTCATTTTCGGCCTCTTTTAGAAAATTTTCAGGGCTTTTTTTTTACTGCGCATGCGCAAGGGGTTTGCGTGAGGCGCGCCCACATGGCGCAGGAGGCATCGAACAGCTGGCAAGGTAAGTTTGGAACCCACCCCTGAAATACGGGTGTCAGGGTTCCAAGTAACACCCCCAACCAAATAAGACTCCAAGTTCAGCAGTTCCTCAAAGTTCCATTAGAGATGTCATATCCAAACTCGATTGCAGAAAATACAACTTCAGCAACAATGCCTGGAATGCACTACCGGACTCTGTGGTTTCTTCCCCAAACCCCCAAACCTTTAACCTTAGACTGTCTACTGTTGACCTCACCCGATTCCTAAGAGGTCTTTAAGGGGCGTGCATAAGCATACCAGCGTGCCTACCATCCCTTGTCCTAATGTTCCCTTTTATTCCTATCCATTTCATGTATTCATAATCATGTTTTTACTTGTATCTGTTATCTAATACATCAGAGGTGGGTTCCTACTGGTTCTATCTGGTTCTATAGAGTAGGTAGTAACTCCGTGGTGGCGTCATGAAGCCGGTTCTGTCGGTGGCTCCGTGGGCGCTGCCATCTTGGATTTTGACTGTCGCACACACGCTCATGCGCTTTCCATGGGGGCTTGAGGCGCGACCCTGTGCGAACCAGCAATAAGAAAATTCAGAACCCACCTCTATGATATGTCCTATAGTTTTATAGGACATATCATATTGGCACAAGCTGGTGAAAACCAATTCTAAAGGTTCCCGTGGTTTTCACCTCATTAAAAATAAACGTTTTTCCCCTCCCCCAAACAATCAGTCACATGGTCCAATCAGGGTGCAACCCGGTTGCTTGGGCAACATCACTCCTCCTTTCTTCAGCCACCTGTAAGAATGTCCTTGGTTCACAAGGGAAGCTACTGTATTTTTTGGAGTATAAGATGCACCTGAGTTTTTGGGGAGGAAAATAGGGGGGGGGAATCTGCCTACCAGGTATTCATCTGGCTAGTGTCCTTAGTCTGGTCAGCTTCAGCACATTATTTTATCCCCTGATTA
>JANHFT010009190.1:10025-21742 GCA_032467955.1 Pseudoxenodon macrops
TCCTCTTGCCGACTCTTTACAGCAGGGGTGTCAAACTTGATTTCATGGAGAGCCACATCAGGGTTGTGTTTAACCTTGGGGGCTGGGGTGGGCATGGCCAGGGTGGGCGTGGCCAGCTTGAAATCATGGGTTGAGATGCCTGTGGTGGCCCAAGCGCTCTTCCAGCAAAAACGGGCTCCTGAACTCCGTTTTGGTTGCCTACTGTAACCCTCTGCCAGTGAAAATGGAGCTCGGGAGAGCTGCACGCAGTTCTCCTGAGCTCCATTTTTGCTAGCAAAGGCACCACAGGTCAGTCTTTCTCTGTTTCCAGGGTGGCCACGGGCCAAATCAAAGCACCCGTGGACCAGATTCGGCCCCCGGGCCTTGAGTTTGACACCCCTGCTTTAGAGCCTCTGGTGGGACTCAGAGGGGATGCATCAGCTTTGGTTATTCAAGAACTGCTGGGGACTGTATACTTTTCCTCAGGCAGCTCAATAAAGACTTTTAACCTACCACTGTGTGTGCATGTCTGAGCGGGGCAGCACAATATTCTGTGCAAACCAGGGTTTCTAATCTAGAAACTGTCTTATAAGGCTTCATATTATTGCCTATGTTCCAGCAATTTGGATGTACTGTTGGTGTACTGACATAGAACATTCATGAAAAGAATTTTCATACATATTCTTCATTAGCATATTATAGTAGCATTTAATTTACTGCATTCTCTTAAGTCTTCCCTGGTATGTCTTTCCCTCCCTCCCTCCCTCCCTCTTTGTCTCTCTTTGGGAAACCTAATTTTGTACTTCTCAGTTCTGTGTTTCTTAATCTATAGATTTAAATAATTGGTAGGATGTATAAACAGCTTATTTCATAATTAATTCATTTGCTTTCCAATTTGGTAACATCTGTATTCTTAGCCATTTTGATATGAACACAGTGATCCAAGCTGTTTGTGTAAATAATTGAATGAATAAATAAGTAAATAGCTATAGTCCCCAACCTCTGTCTATGGAGCCTCAACAGTAATCTCTTTTTATCTTGTAAAGATTGCATTTAGAAATATATTTCTTTCCTGCCTTTGAGCATTTATTCATTCCACTGTACTAAAATTTGATTTATTTGATGATTTTGCTCCTTAGCTGTCAACCTCCACAAATGGCTTGTACAATTTAAAGAAAACGTGCTATAGCAGTTGGCATTAAAATAAATCAGCATTTGATATGTAAATTTACACATTTGAAAGGTCAGTATTTAATCTGGCATTTTCCTACAGACCTGATAGTCACCAAGTCTTTTCCACATTTTTTCCCTTAGTAAAACTGAAAGAAGAGAAATACATCGTTCTGTTGTTGCTCATGTTTGATTTTCCAAGTGTTTAAAATATTAGGAATATCAGCTGCTTAGATATGGAAATATGTATTTATTATGAAAGTACAAAACACATTTCTTATGAGTTTCTGAAAAATACTTATTTATCCCAAATATATCTTAATATCAGTGTAAGCGCTGATATGTCTTACCAATTTTATTAAGCATCCTGAACTCTCATAAAAGAAAAGCAATTTGAATATTTCAAAGCATAGAATTGCAAATGTTGCAAGAACTACACATTTCTTGTATTTTAAATTATTAGATATCTTGTTTGGTGTAAAGTAAACTGAGATATCCCAGTATTTCCTTCACTATTTCAAATGTATATCCTGTATAAGAATTTGTTTTGGTAGCAATGTTGGTTTGCACTTGTTTCACAATATGCCCTTCTTTGTTGGACATCGTGGTATTAAATCCTTGGAGAAGGATGATTGCAATTTCTCTGTATATATGAAGTATGTACATTCCTTTTAATGCAAAGGAAGGAGAGAGGGAGGAAGGAAGAAATAAGGAAGGAAGGAAAAAAGGAAGGAGGGAAGGGAAGGGGAAGGAGAAAAAGAAGAGGAAAGAAGGAAGGAAATTCCAGGTTATTCTTCAAGTCAAATATAACCAAGATGTTTCCAAGTTTGAGCACCTGTGATTATCCTCCATTTCCTTCTGTTCCTTTCAAACAAGGAACAGTGGTCAGTCTCTTTTTAGATTATTTTTAAATACACTATGTATCTAGACAGCTGTAAATAACTACTGTATACAGCCTTGTAATTTTAAAATGACACAAATGCTTATGCATCTGCCAAACTTGAAGCAAACCTGAAGAATTCTCCACAATTTCCTACTTCTAGAATTGTTCAATTGTCAAAAACAAGTTCTTTGTTTTTGACATTGCAATATGTGCTTCAGTTATAACTGCAAATGGCATTAATAAATGTACCCTTTCCAATTTTCCTAGCATCCTACAGTTACAGTGCTATGCATTAGTGCATGGTCAGAAAGCTAAGATTGGATGCTGGGTGCTGAGTGATATGAAAGACCCATATGTGAAGATGGGGAGATCCGCGTGACAAGGAATCAAAATGCATTTGCCAAGGAACAAAGTGCCCTTCATTTCAAAGCAGCCTTTGGGGGGGAAAACATAACTTAAATGTGGCCCTGCAATGCAGTACTCCACTTTTAGGGACCACAATATGTCTGGAAAATACTACTTTATTGTACTTGGCTTGAAAGTTTCAAGGGGAAACAGGAACCTCCGTGTTTCAGAAAAAAATGGGAATTGGAACAATTGAAATTGTGACATGGTGGCAGAAATGAAAAACCAATGGAAATCATTGAGGTTTTAAAAAAACAACCCTATAATGCCTTCATGATATGCAGCCATCTCCTTAAACTAAGGAAATCGCTTGTTGAAAAGAAGTCTTTATGGAATGCTGGGCTGCCAAAATGTATGTTATGACTCCAGTTGGTATGGTTGAAGGTCAGTCCTAATGAGGGTGAGGCAGGATGAAGATAAAAGACAGCTTCTCAAAAGGCAACCAGGTGATTGCAGGGGAAGAGAAAGAGGAGAAGTGAGAGAAGTAAGAGAAGTAAGAGAGAAACTGGAGTCAAAGAAAGTAGTTTCCTTGATTTTCTAAGCTGAAAACCAGACTAAATTGAGAGCGATTGGAAAAGATTCTCAGAAATCATACAATGAAGCATTGCCAGTGAAAACTGGCAGTCTGAATTGCAATTGCTGTCCCTCTAAAATAAGATTGGGGAAATTATCAGTTCTGAGGGTGTTTTTAAAAGAAATAAAAGTTCATATCAGGCTAGTATTGAGAAGGAGCACTGCAGCAAGTTGTAAATTTATTCTGAAAAGTCATTTCAGATCATCTGCCAGTATTTTGCTTGCTTACTTAGCTTTTGGCATTCTTCACATTTCTTAATAACAAGTGGTTCGACTACAAGTTTCTTAGCCACAAGTTAATCCAGGTCTGTCTACTTTCTGTATATCAGTTTCTTGAAGCTTCAGGCTTTAATATTTTCTTGCTTATTTTAAGAAAATAAATGGTCTTTTGCAGAGCTTAGCCACCTGGAGCAATTGTGATAGTGATGCTCCCTGACTATCACTGGACCTTGGATTGCAACAGAGATTTCACTTTTAAGTTCCAAGTTGGAATTAATGGTCATACTACTAATAATATTGGCTAAAACAGTCATTCATGTAGGACATTTTTTCCTCCTTGAGTTTAGCAACTTTTAGACAACTGTAATTTGCAAATAAATTATGACCTTGCTTACTTATTTGCTTCATTTGTATGCTACCCAATCCCAAAGGGTCCAGATTGCTAACCATCTCATCACAAAGTAAAAGCAACCCGGAGGTAAAAGGAAAAATTCAACTAGGCATTAAAAAGGCAAGTCAAAATCAAAGAGTAAATCTGCAGACCTGCGCACTTATAAACCTTGGTTCCAATCAGAGCATTCCTCCTCTTGTGTTAGACAGAAGAGATCTTGACAACTTTCCTAAAGCCGAAGAGTGAAGGAACTGATGGAAATGAGGAGGCAACTATTGAAAAAGCCATTTCTGAGGCCCCTGAGCAGATTGCAGCATATAGAGAATGTCAACCTTATTTGACCTGGTTGGACAGCAGATGAATGTAGATAACCAGTTTCAGAGCCATGGAAGGTCTTCGAGGCATCTGAAAGCTACCATATAACATTTGTAAATAAACATATTATATATTCATCAAACTACTAAACTGTTTGTTTTTAAATGAGGATTTTTTTTTTTAGCAGGAGCACTTTGCTCAGGAAGGGAAAGTGTGTGTGTGAGTGTGTGTACAGGCACACATGATCAGACCAAGCCAATGTCCAAAGAAAACTATTGCTTTTTGACTCCATAGAGCAGTCCATAGATACATTTTCTTTTTTCACTACATGGGATACGTATGCTTTCTTCCCCTTATTATTATTACTCAGAAGTCTGTTTTTAATTCCATTACTACTATCACAAAGAGACAAATGGAGGCAGCTGATTTCTTACAATACCAAAGGGGAAAAAATTTGAATGGAATGTAGTTAGCATACTTAACAACATTGATCAATCATATATGCCTTTTGTAAAACGGTGGAGGAGTCGGTGTATGTGATAAAGGCTACCTCCCCCACTTTTGATCTGCCCATATGTGAAGTGGAATAAAGCTGTAGCAACACTGAGCTGTTTAGTGTTTATATTCTTTTCACACTTTTTATGTAGTATCTGCATGGAACCACCAGCACGGATGAAGAGAGCCCAGGGCACATATTCCTACTTCATTGCCATGCCTTCTTTTTCTGAAGACCTTTGTCATCATATTCCATAAGTTCTTCAATAGTTCTCTTTTGTTTCTGTAGCCAAATACATGGCCAAGAAATGCTTTCAACAGAGAAGTTAAGGAACCCAGATTTGGGGTTATTAGAGATCAAAGCAGGTTTGGCTTCATCCCTAGGAAATAGTTTTGGAGGCACTGGTTTAATCCCCCCCTCCTGTAATAAAATGTTGCTTCTTTAACCCACTTTCCATTCTCGGGGATCTATATGTGTTCTCCAGGAGTGGTCATGCTAAATGGGCCTTTTTCTCTTCCTACCTGCCATTGACAGCCACTTAGTACATGTTCTGTGAGACAGACAGGATCAGATATTTCTAATGAGCTGTTTGCTGTTTCAGTATGATCAATGGATGTTATTTCTGTGTAATGCTTATTGGAAGTAAGTGCTCAATCTTTATTCTTTCTTTATTGCATTTGTATCCCATCTTTCCCCAAGGCAAAATACATGATTTCCTCTTCCCATCTCCTTTATTTCCTTCAACAAACCTTTAAAATACATTAGTCTGAAAGATTGTGTTTGGTCCAAAATCAGCCAGGGAGCTTCAATGGTTGATAGAAATTTTGAAATTGAAATTCCCTAATCCTGTGGAAATGCTAACAGATATTTCAACTGATATGTTTAGGATGATTGATTATGTTTATGAAGGGTAATTTTAATTGAACATATTTCATTGATATCCATGGGACATTTTTACTGACTTCAATGGGAAAGGGTTTCTAACGTCTACATATTGAACTGTGTCAAAAAGGATTTAATATCTTTGTTTAATTGTTTGGCTCCAAGGAAAATGGATATCATATAACAAAATATTGTTTTCCTTATTCTAGTATAACTGATTTCTTTCAAACAGCTATAAAATCTAGTTTATTTGTAATGGATTAATAAAATCTCTGTTAGTAGAAATGCCAATTCCTGGGGGAAAAGATTAAAAAAAATATTTTAGGGATTTGTTTTTATATGAATACTAACCAAAATCATCTTCACAAATCATAATCTTAGCTCTGGCCTTGAGCCCTTCAAAGATCTTTTACTTTATGAGAATTTTTTTTCCCTTTGGATTATAATATTTAAAGTTAATTAAAGATATAATTTGCTCTTTAATAAACAATATGTTTTGTAACTTCGTTAAAGAGATGCTGCCTTCCTTAATTGTAATGGTCCAAAAGGTTGTCAGCGAAGTGTACATTAACTGCAGAGATAATAATGTTTTTATATGCTAATAATTTTTAAATGAATAACTTGTGTGGTTCTGTAGCCGCATGGGGGAAATAATTTACATTGCTAAAGCTTATTGTGATATTCACCCCTTTTCCTGAGAAAGAATGCCGACCAACTGATCTTAGCATAAAATACTCATTTATTTTGCATTAGTGCTAATGGCAAGCATGTTGGACCAACTGATGTGAAAAGATTAAAAATAATAGCAGCCACCATAGTGGAGCAGAAGCATTTCACAGGGAAACCCTTGTTAAGAGGCACCTATGGGGAGCAGGTAACTTTTTAAAATGTATTGATTTGATGTCTTTTGTGGGTTGTATTCATGTTGAACTCTGTTTAGACCAACGTTTATATCTTCAGGAACTGAATAACGAACTGAGAAGCTCATTTCATAGGTGTGTTTATTCCACACAGGGAATTTCACCAATGTAAAAAGGGAAGCCTAATTATTTTTAGCACTGGCCTAGGCTTGCATGTTAATACTTACAATTCATATAGCTGCCCCGGATCACTGTATCAATTAAACGGATGGCATGAAAATTTAATACATGAATAAATAAATAAATATATATATATATTACAACTGAAGTTGCACATCCCAGTTCATAGTTATAGTATTAGCACTTTTCCTTCTTCTCTCTATTGCTTTGGCAGCCACACATTTCAGTGCCCTGCAAATAATAGTTTTTAAAAGGATCCTCTAGCTCAGGGAATAACTGCCAGAATATCCCCCCAGAAAACAAAATAATAAAAGTTAGAAATTGCATGAGAATCTTGGACTCCTGCTCAGTTTCACATGACAAGTTAAAGTCTCATGAGATCTCATTTAAATATCATGAAATGTTGGTAGAATTACAGCTTGTGGTTACTTCCGAATTTAACAATAAGATTTTTTTTATCCTGAACATTCAGCTTTTTGAACAGTTTCAGAAGAAAATGTAAGAAAATTTTGACATTTATTGGCAAATGCCAGAATCAACTGGGTTCTTTCAGCAAATGTCCAAATGTCATCCTTGTTTCCTTCAGTAATTGATCGAGGACATTTTTCACAGTATAAGTGTAAATGTCAGAACACAGGTTGGTGACACAAACATTTTGACATTTTTTTTATTGGTTCTTATATTGTCTTAAGGCTTACCATACATGTGAACATTCACTATATTTCTGATGGGTACTGATTGTAAATAATGATTGCGTTAAAACAAAACAAAACCTCTCAGCTTATCCTGAAAAAGTACAGGTATATTTCTGCCTTCTTTTTATTACTTTCATCACTACTTCATCTATTGCATTTTCAAGGGTTACAATCAGATGTTCTGGTTTATATCAGTGTTTGGCTGGAATTCCCAGCAGAATATATTTATGTGTAGTGTTTGAAATTGTCCACACTGCATGTATATTTATATAAGTCTGTATGTCTATCTGAGACAAAAGAAGAGTTCCTGTGCAGAAATGATATCAGATAGCAACTGATGGTTTCAAATATTATAATATTTATAATATTTTTAAAAAAAACCTCCTTTGGCATATTTCTCTTCCTTCCCATCCTCAGCCGTGCTCTGAGAAAACAAATATTCTATTTCATATTAGCTGCTAGTTTATACATATTTATTTATTGCATTTATATCCTGCTGCAAAGTGATGACTCTCAGAAGTTTAAATAATGTAAATTATTAAAGTATGTGCGGTACATTTAAATTAACCAATTAAATAACAAATCATGAAACATAAATATGTTGTGTTCTTGATGCAAGGAAATGATGGACCTTTGATGAGAGTTTATATTAATCACAATGGCTGTAATGAGGACTTAGGAGCTTCTGGCATGTGAAAAAAAAAGAACAGGGACTGCCTTTTCAATGCTTTGCTATGTGTTTTTCATATTTAATATTGTCAACTGAAGGCTTACATATTATCAAGAGTAATGAGAAGGAATGATAGTTTAGATGCATTCTTTCCTTCAGCTCCTAGTTGAATTAAATTGTTCATTCCCTCAGCAGACATACCAATCTATAGCATCCTTTTGAGATGAATTCAGAAACAGGAGCTTGCATCCTTTTATTCCTGGGCCAGAGATTAAAATTGATCACAGGATGCACAAGGGAGCAGGTTTGCAGTATCACAGCTCAATGTGGCTAACGAGGATACTACACGGCTTCTGTTCTACTTAACTCTGCACTTACAGGTTACAAATATTATTGATTGCAAGGGTCGTTGGAGGCTGAAGGCAGGTTATGTCACTTGACGGCATTTGGCAATTTTTAAGGGACAAGAGCAATGAGCCCTCGTAGCGGGTGGGACAGGTATAGTTTAAAGCTGACAAATGGAGATTTATATATGTGTGTGCTGGCAAAGCCCTTCAGGTAGAAATAATGAATGGAAATTTGATAGGCTGTTTTATCATAGGTCAAATAATGTGCAGTAGAAAGAGGAGGGAAGTTAAAAGACTTTAATTATTGCCTTTTTGTCAAAACGAAGAGATGATGGGCTTTCTGTCCCACATTCTTGTTTCTAGACAAATGAACATTGCTTAAAATCCTTTTCACAGAGCATCATTTTTAATGTACATTGGTGGTGTTTTACTGAAAGCAATTTGAGCAGTGTGATGCAGATGAAACAATAGGTGGAAAAAGTATTGAATAGTTTTCTTTTTTTTTCCTGTTCATGCGAGTAGACGTAAATACATGGAATAATTTAAAAAAAACTTGCAGTGATCTAAACATCGCAAAACGTTTGAAGAGATGAAGAAGAGGGTGCTACATGTAATAGATTCTGATGCCAGATATGGTTCCCAATATGAGAATTTAGGTGCTTCTGCACAGGAAATTGTAACATGCCATGGCTGATTTGAATGCTAGCACTGAAGATGTTATTTAGTTGAGTAATGAAATAGCAACAGCAACAACGACAATAACAATAACCAAGCTCGGAAAGCATCAAGGACTCCCTATTTGAATGCCCCAAAGATAAAGTGCTAAAGTGAGCTAAAGTGCTCTGGGATGCGAATAGACAACAAACCTCGCCACAAACACCCCAGGCTTAACAATTGTTGATAAAGAAGCCCAAAAAATGTGGACATTGCAATATCTGGACAGAATAGAAGAGAAAGAAAACCATACATATAAAGACCTGCAAATAGAACTAAAAACAACTGTAGCAAAAGAAAACGAAGTTAGTACCAGTAAGGATAGGTGCCTTGAGTGCAATCCCAAAGTTGAACACTGACAAAATCACCATCAGTCAATTGGGAAAAAATCAGCTTTACTTGGCACAACTTATATCTTGCGACAATACCTTTAATATTAAACAACAACCTCTGCATATCCCAGGTCTTTTGGAAGGACTTGATAGGTAGATAAAAATGTCAAATCCCATCTATCTGGCTGTATGTGCAACCAACAACAACAATGCTAATAAATATTTATTGAACTTGCATGCCACCTGGGCAGCTTACTACAAAGAATAAATTGCAATAAAAGCAATTACATGTAAAAATGATGGCAAGTGCAGCAGATCAGGTGGAATAAAACAAGAGGTCTCTCTCTCTCTCTCTCACTTGGATGAACAGCCAGGTATTCACAAGTCTTCTGAACAAAGCAGAGTGGGGACAAGGTGCTGCTACAGAGAAGGTAGACTTCAGAGGTCCTGATAGATGACATTGTTTAATCAAAGGAATCCAGAAACCCTGTTTATGTGCTAATTGACTCCTGCCTGTGCCATCAGTGATGTTATCTAGTCAACTAATATTCTGTCAGAACTTTTTCATGTTTTTTCCAAGCATCAAGATTTTCTTCAATAGGCCACTTTCTCTAGTGGTAAAGGCAGCATGCTAGAAACCAGGAGGCTATGAGTTCTAGCCATGTCATAGGCATGAAAGCCATCAGACACTCTCAGCCTATGATGTCAGGCTAACCTTTTCTGGTACAAGTGCCCAAAGCGTGTGTGAAGGTGCACGTGCAAATGTGCGCACACATGCCCAAGTCCCCAAAATGCAATGGGGCCCGTTCATGCTGCCTACCCCCTGTGCATATGTGCCCCCTGCATGCCCCCTGCCCCCATGCATGTGCATTTAGTCCTCCCGCATGCACTCTGCCCCCCATGAATGCTCCTATGGCTCCCCCCCTGTGGGCCCCCTGTGCATGCGCATGTATCTCTCCCACACTTGTCCTGCCTCATGCATGCACATGTGCTCCCCACACGCCCATGCCTCCCATGCATGCATGCCCCCCACATGTGTCCTGCCTCCCACGCATGCACAGCAGAGACCTGACAACCAGCTGGCCGGTTGGAGGTGCATGTGCATGCACAGCACAGCTGAACTGTTGAAGAGCTAAACAGTTTGCATGCCCACAGAAAGGGTGCTGTGTGCCACAGGTTCGCAATCACGGGGCTAGGGCAACATGCTGTTTGGTTTATTCCTATTGCAACAAATAAATGAAAATTTGGTTGACTGGAAAAATAAAATAAAAACAATGTCCATTTTTAAAATAAATTCCTCCTGCACTTGTGTGAAAAATGCTAGGAAGAAAAAATAAATCAAGGTCTTCTCTAGTGACACTTGCCCTTATGTGTCCAAAATAGTTAAAGTTTATCATTATTAGTACTTCCAGAGGGCAATCTGGTTTTACTTCACCTAGTAGTGAATGATTACTTTTTCTTATGGTCTAAGGTATTCTCAACAATATTCTCCAGCGCACAATTCAAAGACATTCATTTTTCTTTCTTCAATATGCCTATTATGCTTTCTTCTAAGTTCTTAAGGAATAGTCTCTCTGTTACACACTCAGACACATATCTCAGTCTCTTGATTTAGAGATACCTCAGTTGGTAACCGGGGGATAACTCAACAGAGCCATTAGTCAGTTGTTTTAAGTTTTTATTGCTACTTTTAACAATATCAAATACTTGAAACATTATACTGTTAATCTGACCAAAAAGATGTTCTAAAATCAATTGTTGGACTAAAGGCAGGGCATAAAATAATGGAATCTCTGATTTCATCTCCAACAAAATGTACAATTGAAATTAGATATTAATAGACTTCTGATTATTGTAATTTCCAAAAACAGTTATCCAAATATATAGAGCATGTAGATTCCGTATAGTATCACCTTCGTGACAGGCATTTATAGGATCCACTTATAGGATTTTGCTATATGTTCTCTTTAAATCCCCTGCAGGGACCTTTGCTTGTTGAGGAGTAGTTACTTACAGATCTCTTTATTGTGAATTCCACTCCATGAGGCAATGCGATTCAATGAGAGCTAAGCCCACCTCCAAAGATTTTCATGGCGTTAACCCTTTTTAGCCTTCAGAAGAATTAACAATATATATTGACCCAAGACAATAGATGAGCCCACCTTCTGGAAAATGGTGAGCCCTGTTGATATGTATTTATTCTATTGTTAACATTGAATTGCTTTTGTTCTCATATTGTTTTGAAGAGAGTATGGATGTATGTTGCTTAAATACATTATTTGAGTCGACTATGTCTTCCAAATAAATAAATGGTAAACATTTATTTAAATAAAAATAGTAAATACAAAGATAACATAGACAAAAATATTGGGCCTAATGTTCAAAACAGCAATTGATAATATTCTTCTATATTTTCTTTTCAATGCAGAGCACCTCAGAGTACCATAAGGAGTTTTTGGGTATGAATAGAATAGAATAGTATACGCCCTGTCTTGAATAATTCAAGTGGCCATTCTAGAAAAAACTAAAACCTTTATGTAAAAATGGTTTTATTTGAGTTTGGGATACTAGCGGATTTATCTATAGTATTGCTTTTTTGCTCCCCC
>JANHFT010009191.1:15104-25190 GCA_032467955.1 Pseudoxenodon macrops
TTTCCAAGCAGCCACCATGTTTCCAGTGTCTTTTTCCCCACTTGGAGCTGAACCCAGATGGATATTTCTTCCAATAGTGGTGACCAAAACTGAATGCGGTATTCCAAGTGTGGCCTCACCAAGGCATTATAAAGTGGTATTAACACTTCCACAGACCCTACATGGACAGACCTAGTTCCTGAATTCTGCTGTCTGTGACTATCAGCTAGAGAAACTCAGTGAAAATGTACACTATTTTGATAGAAAATATTTAATCATTCCTAAAATGCATTTGCAGTTTGCAAGACCTAGGGCCAAAATAATATTTAAAAGGGTAAGTAGCCAAGCATCACAGGGGCAAAACCATACAACGAATTTTGGAGCATGGCATTAAAATCTCTGTAGGTAGTTATGATTCTGGTAAAATTGGAGTTCAAGAAGCCATGCTACAAATGCCCAATGATAAAGAGAAGATTTTAAAGTGTTGGAGAAAGAGTCAAATATTTTGTGTTACTGCTGATCAAATCTCCACCAAGGGAACTCCTGTACTTTCTAAACATGCAACAATTTCCTCAGATTATAATTAATACTGAAAGAGAGAACCCATGATGTTTCATTTGAGGCTTTCAGCCCAAATATTCTATTTCTGGAGGTCTCTTTTCTTTCAGGTTCTTCCTTCTTTGAGGAAGGTCCAGTTCAACAACAGTGCTAGAGATGAGGTCTCCTTCTCAGAAGGTGGACTGGAATCTGCTCGTTATGATCTTCTCAACTGGGTTCTCCTCCCCAATCAAACTTTTGTCCCTGTCAAAATTGGGCAAGTAGATCCTGGGGCTCTCTCTGGCCAGGATTTCATCATTAATTCTGGGACAATCATCTGGGCTACAAAGGTGAGCTAAAAAGACATTTTCTAAATATAAGGAGAGATTCATTTTCTTCCATGTATGCAGAACATCCTTCTCACTGAACAACTTGTATTTTGAATGAAAATATATTTCAAGATTAAAAAAAAACTGCTTTGCATGTAACATATATGAGGACTGAATTTGTGGCAGGTCCAGAAAAGGTTAGGATCAGAGAGAACTTCTGCTTGAAATGCAACAATTATTTCAATGATCCTTTGTTTTAGAAAAGCTGTAGCCCACTGTCATAAGCCTTCTTTTTTATGCTAAAATTCAGTTTCAATTTCCAGCATCCATTGGTGGGTTGGAGATGCCACTATACTTACTTCCTCAAGATCTGTCCTTGGTTCTGGTAGACCCTGGTGAACCATTTTTAAGATATTCTGAATATGGAAATGATAAGGAAACGAATAAATGAAGCATGTTCATTGCTTAGGTCACCTCAAACATTTATTTCTTCTCTTTTAGATGGTGCCCTTTGCCAGGTGTGGCATGAAGAGGTGCCAGGCAGGAGAGAGGAAAAGAGTTCCAGAGGGCGAGCAGGTTTGCTGCTATCAATGTGATCCTTGTCCTGAAAGGACCATTTCTAATCAGACAGGTAGGGCACACTTCAAATGTCCATCTTCCAGAAACAATAAAAAAAATTCAGTAGCTCAAAATATTAATATTTTGGTCAATTTTTGAAAGATTGACATGCTTCAAAGTTTTTTTAATCTCTTCATTTATGGAAGTAAAGTGTCTTCACAGAACAGGACATGTTTCCCACTGCACAGCAATTTAATGTAACATAATCTCAGGGCACAATTGTTGGGTCTCCTACTATCCTTTCCAATCTTCCATAATATTTTCTTGGGAAAACTTGCAATATGCACCACATTTTTTTGTGAAGGAGTGGAAAGCTTTAAATTTTTTTCAAGTTTAATTGTTATTATTTATTGTGTCCTATTTCTGTTGGTACTATCAATGATGAATTGATAGATTTGTTGGAGAAAGAGGAGGCATATTTACTAATCCTTCCCTGAAAACAAAGTCTCAATGAGTGGATTTGAAGTACAAAGTTAAAAGTCTGAGCCAGAAAGTGCTCGATACAATTGTGCCTCTGGATCTTTCTTTTCTTTCTCCCTCCTGTGATCAATTTTCCTATAAATCACTTTTGATCAGGAAAAGAGATATTTCTCTCTCCACAGTATTGAGTACACAAATGAATGTCCTCTTCTATCTCATGTTGTCATCTTTTTAGCACACACCAACACCTAATATATATCCACACAAATGAGCAGGCTTTCTTGCTGAAGACATATCAGTCTTCTGGGTCCTTTCACCTTAAGGAGGGGGGAGGAAAGTTCTAATTCCAAAAGTCAGAGTAGTCATAAGTGAGGGGATGGGGCATTATACATAGCTAACATATCTGCAGGTTTATCATGAATGAATGCATGATTTGCACTTTTTGATCCTTGATTAAGTGCTCAGTGGATCAGGCCATCATTGGCCACAGCAGAATGGTCAGACACCACTGAGGGAGGGATAATGCTCATGGCAGGTGATGCTGAAATCCTTAAACAAAGACTTTTATTTTCAGATGCAGCCCACTGTGACCCTTGCCCAGAAGATCAATACCCTAACAAGGACAAGGACCACTGTATTGCCAAGAAGATCCACTTCCTCAGCTATCAAGAGACCCTGGGATACATTTTGGCTTCTTTAGCTCTTTTCCTTTCACTGATCACATCTGCAGTCCTAGTTATTTTCCATAAATATCACAATACACCAATTGTCAAGGCCAACAACCAAAATCTCACTTATATCCTCCTAGTCTCCCTCCTGCTCTGTTTCCTCTGCTCCTTCCTCTTCATTGGTCAACCAGGGAACCTCCCATGTCTTTTACAACAAACTGCCTTTGCCATTCTCTTTTCCATCACAATTTCATCTGCCTTGGCAAAAACTGTTATGGTGGTTCTGGCCTTTATGGCCACCAAACCAGGGAATAGGACAAGGAAACTCTTAGGAAAACCACTGACTAATTCCATTGTCTTAGCCTGTCCCCTGGTCCAAGCAGTTCTTTGTGCCATATGGCTGACAACCTCTCCTCTGTTTCCCAACATGGACTTCCACTCTTTGGTAGGAGAGGCCATCTTGGAATGTAATGAAGGCTCAGCTTCAATGTTTTACACTGTCCTTGCCTATCTGGGCTTTCTGGCACTCATCAGTTTCACAGTGGCTTTTGTGGCTAGAAAATTGCCTGATAGCTTTAATGAAGCCAAGTTCATTACTTTTAGCATGCTGGTCTTTTGCAGTGTTTGGATCACCTTCCTCCCCACCTACCTGAGCACCAAAGGGAAGTCGATGGTGGCCGTGGAGATCTTCTCCATTTTGGCCTCTGGGGCTGGTCTCTTGGCTTGCATCTTTTTCCCTAAATGCTACATTATCCTATTGAGGCCACATCTGAACTGTAGGGAAAATATGATAAGGAACAAAAATCTCTAACTAAGGCAGTCATAAAATAGATATTTATTTCTGAGACATGATTAGTATCTGATAACATTTCTAAAACATGACAGCAGAGAAGGAGGAACAAGTCCATTAAATAATGCCTTTGCCTTATCAGGTGCTATAACTGGTTACAATAAAAGTCCATTGATTTGGGTAATCTAGAAATTCAATCCCTCAATTAATATACCGTTGTCAGCAGGAATCATGCCCTTTTTCACCCCATGTCTTCCAGTTGTCCCCAGTGAAGCCCTGGGTCCTATGTAGAATTGAAAGTTGGTGTTAAATATATGGTCTTTATTTCAAGAGATGTATTTTCTCATTTTATTTTTAATGAAATATTTTACTCTTTTAGTATTTCAAAGGGTTTATATTCCACGTCAGATTTTTTGAGCATATATGTTTGTATCCTTAGTCTCCTGTCAATTGTGGAATTTCTTGTTACTGTTCATTTCTGTCTGTGTGTGGTAGAGATTAAATATTACCCAATTCTGCAGTGCTGCCTCTTCAATTGGTAGAGTTTATGGTTGGGGTGACAAAATAATATCTATATGCACACATTGCTTTAACTAACCCTTGTGCCATGACATATCTGAGAATAAGAGAATAAGGGAATAAGAGAATAAGGGAATAAGAGAATAACAGTATAACAGAATAAGAGAGCTGGAAGGAACCTTGAAGGTCTTTCAGTCCAACCCCCTTCTCAGGCAGGAAACCCTACATCTCACAGCTTCTCAGAAAACCATGATTGGCCTCACATCAGAGTCAGTTTTCATTTATTTCCATGATGGTCACTCCATCTTCTCAGATGAAGCCAGAAGGCATCTCTCAGGGAGAGGTGGCCTTGTAAATAATTCAGTCCTCCAATATGTCCTGCTTTAAAGGTGATAACCAGCATTTTGAATCAGTGCAGAACTGAAATGCAAAACCCAAAGCAAATAATCCGGGCTCAGTGCAGTGTTTTATTAGTCAGAATCTTTTTTTGGGGGGGGGTCTCTTCCAAAATAATAGTGGGAGACACACCCCTGCAGGCAAAGAGGTGCGCTCCTATCTCTATATTAAAGAAAGAACATGGTGTAAGAAAGAAATGTATATATAAATGTTTTAAATAAATAAATATTCATAAGTAATAATATACATTGGATTGCTTCCTTCACTTCTGTTCTCTACTGAGAACAATAGTTACAAGAAGCATTTACATCTTTACATTCAGTGGCTGCTTTGGAAATGTTCTGATATTGCTTTTGTCTGGATTTGTCCATTAAACAATCCTATTGATATCCAGTATTGATATCTGATTTTCCCCACACAAGGAGATTGATAAATAAGCAACCCCACAAAGAGGGTCTTACATCCAGGGGTGCCTGGGTCACCAGAATCTTGCTAGCAACCACAGCCATGCTCCCCACTCCTGCTCTGGAGTCACAGCTGAGGCTACAATAAGAGACCCAGGAGGACACATTTCAGAGAAGGAGCAACTTTCTCAGAGTCTCAGGGATGCAGATCAGATCAATGCTCTCATCCATACATTTAGGATGAGGGGAGCTTCATTGAAGGTCAACCTGGCATTAAGCAGCAGCAGTAGCAGTAAGATAGAGGGATGAGCCACTCTTGGGGATGGCGGTCCCAGGGTTTAAAACCAGTTCCATGTTCTCCTCATGTGTGTTGAGCTGCAGGACATGGTTTCTGGGGCTGGTTTCTGAATCCACACACTCATGTGGAGAGCATGTACCCCCTTCCACTCATGAAAGACATGCTAGCCCATCTGTCAAGGGTGAGGATCTTCACCAAGTTGGACTTACGGGAGGCTGACTACCGCATTAGGATCAGAGAAGGAGACAAGTGGAGAACTGCTTCCCGTTTAGGGTGCTCCCATTCGGCCTTGAGAGTCTGCTTCAACCAGGGTCCACTGAAGCTGCTGCATGAACACCTTCTCCAGGACCTTTACTGAAAAAGGGAGATCGGATACTAAAATTGTCCAGTATGGTGGAGTCTAGTAATTATGGTTTGAAGGGGGGTAAGCTAATATCTCCTTAAGAGATGGAGGAACACCTCCCCACACCACTCTCAAGGATGAATTCATGGTGGATCCAGTTCCACTGCTGCATCCAATCCCAATAACCGAGATTTCCTTCCTTCCTTTGCCACCACTCTGTCTTCTCTGTTACTCTGGACATTCAGATTCTCTGCAGCTCAATATCATCCTGCTTCTTCTCAAAGAACTTCCCGGCCATAGTTATCCTCTGTGTCAGCGTTCCAAATATCATCTCTGAACAAATCAGACTCCAAGGCAAAGCATTCCTCAAAGTTCCAATTTATTAAGAGAGACACGTAGGCACAAACTGGTGAAACCCAAATCTAAGGATTTTCAGGTTTCCACTCCTTAGTTGAAAGTTCAAGATCCTGCCCTCACACCCACAAGTCCCTCACATGGTCCAATCTCTGTCTCTGCCATGATGGCAGGTTCGCCCATCTCGTTCTGGTCTGCCACGAAGACAAAGGATGACCTGGGCATACAAGAAAGAATGTAAAAATGGCTACATGTCTCCAACTCCACACTATCCCCCCTCCCATTTTCACACAACAGAAAAATGCATAGTAGATTAATAGAAAGGGTGGCAGGCCAAAGATCCAACAGACATAAATGCAGGACTGACACTCTGCTTCTTGAGCAGTAGCTGAGGCTCTGGGGAGATACCCTGATTACACAGCAGTCCCAGGAATGGCAGTGCAATGTCATGCAGGACCAAAGATGGAAAGTCCTCAATACTGAGAGGACCAATCATCCTCATCTTTTTAAAAACACCGAGTGTTGGACCATTCACAACTTCTGGAGGCAAGTTGTTCCACTGATTAAGTCCTTCTGTTACCAATCCTTCTGTTAACTGCTTCTGTCATTATGCTTCTGATTCTGAGAACTGCATGTGTACTGTATATATTCTTATATATAAAGAATTTTCTTATTTCAATCAATCCTGCCGAAATGTTTACTTGTTGGCTGAGCTGAATTTACTGCAAACCCTAACAAAAGCAACAGTGAACTCTGAATCATTCCTGTTTAGTTTGAACATTATGATTTTTTTTCTTTTGGGAACAGTTGTAGCTCAAGGACACAGTGCAAGATGGAATTGCAGTGCAATGTGACCAGAATAGCAGAGATGGGGAGAGGACATAGGTGGAGGGAGGGAACTGAGGGGGAGGCAGTCCCTTTCCTTGGGAGAACTGAGGCTCAGGGCAGGAACTGATCTTACACGAAGACTCCACATTCCAAACCCCAGCACCAAGGGGTTTCATGGTTGATGTTACGCTTCTAAAGACCTTCTACACATGAAGGTGTCAATGTGAAAATCAACATAGGATGCATGAACAATTAATAAACCATCTCAAACATTTCTTTTTTTCTCTTTTAGAAGATGCCCTTTGCCAGGTGTAGCATGAAACAGTGCCAGGCAGGAGAGAGGAGAAGAGTTCCAGGGGGCAGGTTGGTTTGCTGCTACCAATGTGCCCCTTGTCCAGAAGGAACCACTTCTAATCAGACAGATTGAGCATACTTCAAATGTAGATATTCCAGGATCAATCAAGCTATTCAGTAGATCAAATATGAAGAGTATTTCTGGTCATTTGTCGTAGATCTGACATGCTTCAGGAAATGGATACAAATTGTTCTGCCAAATGTTTAACTTCCCACTCCTGGGGAATGATGTCAGCACTGCTCTCCTGACCCAATTTCATGCAGAATAGAAATAGAATAACAGAGTTGGAAGGGACCTTGGAGGTCTTCTGGTCAAACCCCCTGCTTAGGCAGGAAACCCTACATCACTTCAGATAAATGGTTATCTAACATCTTAAAAACTTCCAGTGTTGGAGCATTCACAACTTCTGGAGGCAAGTTGATTAAGGATAACCAAGATGCTGAAAGGCAATTGACAAGGCAAAATAAACTTTAAAGGAAGACAACACATTTTAATGTTAGAGCAGCTTTTTAAATTCAAGCCTTACTTGGAGATCCTTCTTCATGAATTCCATTTGGACCATTACCATTGATACTATTGTCCTTGCAGCACTGGAGAGATGCTTCAGTGTCTTCTGTTTCAGCAGAGGTTTTCACATATCGACTGAAATGCACAAATCAATTATACCAACCACCTTGTTACGATACTTTTTTAAAAATGCAATGAAATTAACCATAAAAAAGTTTGGAAATCGAGTAGTGCTATATTTGTATTTTGTAGTTGTGCTACAGCAGCATTACTTGATAAAAGCATTACTTGATTAAATTACTCTATTTTTATGTTATGTTATCTTGCAATATTCAGATAGTCGAGGATACTTTATTTTAAATATCTAGAAGAAGTCCTTGTATGATCTTCAAACTATTGCCTAAGATTACTAATTGAATAGCCCAATAGCCTTAAGACACAGGGTTACTGAGGAGTATAACTGGACTGGTAGGGACCAGAAGATCTGCCTTCTCTATCATAGCCCCTACGCACTGGAACACTCTCCCTTTCACATATTGACTGAACCCGATCCTCCTGGCCTTTCATAAGATTGTATGCTGGGCCTAAGGCCCAGAGCATGTTAAGGGCCCCACTTCTTGGTTGCATTAACATACATGGTAACAGTTCTACTTTGTGCCATCAGAAATTATTTTATATTGTTTTTAATTTGTTTCTATGCTCCATGATGTATGTTCAGAGCTATTTCTTGAGATGGATGTAGAAATGAAATGAAATAAGTAAATAAATGCAGACATTGCTTATCCATCCTTTTAAGATTAACCATGGAATCAGAAAAAGCAGTTTAAAGTCTTTTACCTTTTGCTAAAAGATCTACAGTACATTTGTAATGTGCAAATATTTACAATATAAGTTAAATGTACTGTAGCATTTCTCTTTTACACTTACCACATTCTTAATAGCAGAAGATTATACAGTTTATCTTCTGTGTTATTTCTAGGCACTGCTATAAGGAAAGGTTGTCCAAAATGTGTTGAACCACTATGATGGCTATAACCACTATGACGAAACTTTTCTCTTAAACAAACTGGAATTACAACTTGCTCTGTATCTTCAGTTCTGTTGATGGCAATTTCAAATCTAAAGCAGCAAAAATGAAATCAAACAAAAACACAAAATATTATTTTTAAATTAGGCTATATTTTTATATAATTCAACTAAATCACATACAATTTATGAGAAAAATATTTGAACTTACACATAAATGTCATCACGTTCCATAATACTGGTTAGATTTTCATCCATTGCAAATATTCTATGAAACCTATGATTATATATATCAGTAACGATCATCTAAAAAGAAACACAATTTATTTTAGATTTGTTTAGATGTATAGATATTTAGTTTGATGTACAATCATTTAAGAAATATCGTACCTTATCTGCAGCAACACCTGACAAAGTTGATAATGCGATGCAGAGATCCTGTATATTTCCTATTTTTGGTACTACTACTTTGTACTAGAAAATAAAATATAATATTGTCATTCTTAAAACACAAAGAATATAACTGGATATAATCCCCAATATTTAATACTGAAGTAACATAAGAAAATTCTATATGAAAAAGAGCTTTTGAAAAGAAATATAGTTAGGGAGTTAATTTTTGAATGAGCTGTAAACATATGAATCAAAGTTGCTAGTCCATTTTTAAAGGAAAGGAATTACTAGCTATGACAATGGCTTAATAGGAATTTTTTGGTGGTGGAAAGGGAATCTATTAATGAACAACTTGATGATAAAATCCAATTGCCTACAGTCTCTTCCTCTTGTAGCATTCAAACAAACTAATGTTCATATCTGAATCTCAAAGCATCATCTTCCAATTCATACTACTGTTTTTCAAGCTATAGTAAAGTATTATAATATTCCCTCATTATGCATATGATTTATAATGAATCCTTATAATCTATTAACTAATCTAGTATTTTTCACCCCAATACAGTATGTGTGCATTCATTTTGCTAATATTTGCTGTACCTTTAAGATATTATTTTCCAAATAAATCAATTTAAAGAAATAAACAGATCTGAATAAATAAATAAAAATATTGCATTGAATTTGCACTATTCTGGTTGCCTACCTAATACACAACAGGATTTTCTCACATAAATTGTAAGCTGCATTTTGTAGGAACAAATAATTTCAAAATTTGCCTCCTACAGAATCTCTATATAGAACTGAGTTATAGTGTGCTACAAACTGGAAACAATAATTATGTATTTTATTTCCTTTTGAGGAATGCATAAACTCAACTGCAAGCTTATGATTTGGAGGGACATAGAAACTGGGACAAAATGATTGGCCTTTCCAATTCATCATTGTTAAAGGAAGTCCTGTAACATATTCTGCCAATTCTTTTAGAAATACAACCTCATTTTAAAATACAAAACAATGGTGAAGTCCTGCCGGTTCTATTCAGCTTGCGCAAGCTGTTAGCTCTGTCGCCACGTGGTTCGGATAACTAGTAGTGGCGGCAATGTAAGGCTCCGCCCACCTGACTGGACACCATTAATTCTAGGTTTTTAACCCTCTGCGCAGGCGCAAAACCTTCTGTGCATGTGCAGAGGATCAAAAATTGGGGAGAAGGCATGACTTGCTGAGGCGAGACGACGATCTCTGGGGAGCTCCCGGAGATCGCCGAATCTCAGCCTAACCAGGGGTCCGAAGCGGACCCTGAACTGTCCTGGAGGGACAGTGAA
>JANHFT010009191.1:25290-35589 GCA_032467955.1 Pseudoxenodon macrops
GGCACATTTGCAGAGCCACCTCAGTTTCCCTCAGTATATAGCCTCAATCCAACCTGCAAAAAGGGATCAATCAGTCATCATCAATCCAATTCCTTTTAAGTTTGGTACATATTTCTGTGGCTTAGCACTCTATGTGGCTCCATGTCACTTGTTTAACTTGCCATTTGTTCAATTGCTCTGCTTGTTGAGTGAAAGCAGCCTCTGTCAATATCAGCACATCAAGCAACTCTCAAGGTGGACATAATGGGTGACTGGCATGAAATCCTCAGACCTTTCAAAGGATTTCAAATACTCTTGACAGTGAGGTGACAAAGCAGAGCAGGGCTTTCCTTACACAAAGCTCCACTTGGTCAGATATGTTTCCTGCATTCTTCTGTCTTTAACAATCAGCTGGAGAAAGTCAATGGGATTGTCAACCTTTGGAACAGAAATCGTTCCTGAAAGACATTTCTCATTTATAACATTGTGGGCCAAATGTATAAGTTACTTTATACCTCAAAACAATATAATGAAATTCTGAATGTGGGATTAAAATATTTGTATGTAGGAATCATTTGCTAAAGTGGAGTTGAAGAAGCAACAATAGAAATGCCCAATGATAAAGAGAATAATTTGTGGTATTGGGAAATGAATGAAATATTTGGTGTTATCCTTGAGTGCTTGGAACTCCACCAGGGGAAATTGTCTATCTTCTCAGATATAGAACCATCTGGTAAAATGATGTCCATAACAGAATGAGAGAAGCCCGTGATGTCTCATTTGTGGTTTCCAAGTATTCCAATGTCTGAAGGTCTCTTTTCTTTCAGCTTCTTCCCTATTTGAGAAAAGTCCAATTCAACAATTGTGCTGGGGATGAAATCTCCTTCTCAGAAAATGGACTGGGATCTGGTGGTTATGATCTTTTCAACTGGGTTCTCCTGCCCAATCGATCATTTGTCCCCATGAAAATTGGGCAAATAGATCCTGGGGCTCCCCCAGGCCAGGATTTCACCATTACCTCCGATGCAATCATCTGGGCCACAAAGGTGAGCTGGAAAGAAATCTTGTACATTCAGAGAAAGATTCATTCTCTCCTGGGAACATTCAACATCCTTCTAACTAGAAAATAGGTTTATTGAATCAGAAAAATGTAACTGATATTGCATGAAAAACCTGCTTTGAATGTAACACATTTGAGGTCTCATTTGTGGTAGATACACATATTTTATATATTATATGTCACCAATGTCACCTATAAAGCAATTCTGGACAGCATATAAATGACAAAATGATATATAAAATAATTAGAATTAAATCAGTGGAATGGCTAATCTTATGGTGCTTCATCAGAATGGAATGGAATAGAATAGAATAAACAGAGTTGGAAGGGACCTTGGAGGTCTTCTAGTCCAACCTCCTGCCTAAGCAGGAAACCTTACACCACTTCAGACAAGTGGTTGTCTAACATCTTCTTAAAAACTTCCAATGTTGGAACATTCACAACTTCTGGAGGCAAGTTGTTCCTCTTTTAAAAAGAGACTAGTCAGCCATTTGTCTGAAATAGTATAGGGTCTCCTGCTTGAGCAGGGAGTTGGACTGGAAAAGATGCAGTACATCTTTCTAAATGGAAAATAGGTCTATTGAATCAGAAAACTTGATAACCACTTGATGAAAAGTATGTAAAACATTTGAGGACTAATTTGTGTCTGTCCTCAAAGAGTTGGTTTTGGGAAAAACCCAGAATACACTTCGGGAAGACAGCAGTAATTTCCATTCACTATTCAGGTGTAGTTGAATCATCATGATTCTTTGTTTTAGAAAAGGTGGAACCCAGTTTCAATAGCCTTCTTTTGCATGTCACATTCCCCATTCCAATCTCAACCCCCATTGGTGGGTAGGGAGGGCCATTGGTTTATTTCCCCAAAAGATGTTCTTGGTAAACCATGGTGAACCATTTCTGAAGATGGACCTAGAACGTGGAAATAAATAAATGAAGCATATTCATTGCTGAGGCCATCTCAAGCATTTCTCTTTTCTCTCATAGAAGGTGCCCTTTGCCAGGTGTGGCATGAAGAGATGCCAGGCAGGAGAGAGGAGTAGAGTTCCAGAGGGAGAGCCAGTTTGCTGTTACCAATGTGGTCCTTGTCCAGAAGGGACCATTTCTAATCAGACAGGTAGAGCTCATGTCAAATTTATATATTTTAGCATCAAGGAAGCCATTAAGTAGGAACAAATATGAATTCTGTTGTCATTGTGGTAGATTGACATTTTTCAAAATATTCATGATTTCCAGCAGAACCTCTAAGTTGATGGATCTAAACGTTGCTGCCCACCTGGCCACTTTTCCTGCTCCACAGCAATTGTAATGCAGGGTTGTTTCATGGTAGAATTCATGGGTTCCTCACTAGACCTTCTACTGCTCTTAACCACCCACTTGGAAATCCAGCTGCCAATCTTTTCATGATGGAAAGGAGTGTGAGGTTCAAGCTTTAATTTCCATTATTTCAGGTGTGCTTCTTCTGTCAGCACTCTCAGTCTCCTGGAAAATTAATAGACCCAGTGGAGAAAGAGAAGATTGATCTAGCTATGTCTGCCTTCCCTTTTCTGCCAAAAATAAGTCTGAATAAGTAAATGCAAAATATAAAGCAGAGAAATTGAGCCCAAAAGCTGAAAGCATCCTTGCCTTTGGCTAATGTATCCTCAGGGTTATCAGTATTAAAGGATGATTAGCCCTTTTTGACACACCATGAAATGAAAAGTGACTCTTCATTTCAGATGCAGCTCTCTGTGATCCCTGCCCAGAAGACCAATATCCCAACAAGGAGAAGGACCACTGCATTGCCAAGAAGATCCACTTCCTTTCCTATCAGGAGACTCTGGGATACACTTTCATTTCTCTCGCTCTTTTTCTCTTCGTGACCACATTGACAGTGCTGGCAGTTTTCCTTAAGCATCGTGAAACACCGATCGTCAAGGCCAACAACCGTGACCTCACCTACATCCTCCTCATCTCCCTCCTGCTCTGCTTCCTCTGCTCCTTCCTCTTCATTGGTCGACCTGGGAAGCTCACTTGTCTCTTTCGACAAACTGTCTTTGCCATTTTCCTCTCTCTTGCAGTTTCCTCTGTGTTGGCAAAAACTGTCATGGTGGTTCTGGCCTTCATGGCCACCAAGCCAGGAAACAGGGCAAGGAAATTCTTAGGAAAACCATTGACCAACTCCATTGTCTTAGTCTGTCCTCTGATCCAAGGAATTCTTTGTGCTACCTGGTTGGCTACCTCCCCACCATTTCCCAAAATGGAATTCCACTCTTTGGTAGGCGAGGCCATCTTGGAATGTAATGAAGGCTCAGCTACAATGTTTTACACTATCCTTGCCTATCTAGGGTTTCTAGCCCTCATGAGTTTCACAGTGGCCTTTCTGGCTAGGAAATTGCCCGACAGCTTTAATGAAGCCAAGTTCATTACTTTCAGCATGCTGGTCTTTTGCAGTGTTTGGATCACCTTCCTCCCCACCTACCTGAGCACCAAAGGGAAGTCCATGGTGGCCGTGGAGATCTTCTCCATCTTGGCCTCTGGGGCTGGTCTCTTGGCTTGTATCTTTTTCCCCAAATGCTACATTATCTTATTTAAACCCAATCTGAATTGTAGAGAGAATATAATGAGGCACAAGAATCTCTAGTTATAATCTCTGGTTATAAATATTAAACATATTTATATTGCCACTCAATTTACACACATGTGACTGTAGCTGGATTACAACATTAAAAGTCACAACATAAAAACCAATTAAATGCCTCATTCCCCCTCTGTTTATGCAGGGTTTGGGGGCTTTTATTTTGATTTTGAACATTTTTCAATGTGATCAAATTTATTTTAAAAGAGGAAATCAGAGGTGGGCTTGTCTCTTAAACAACTGGAAATCAAGTGATGTGAGTAATCACAGAATGTCTACTAATCTACAACAGTCTCCTACTTTTTTCATTAATGATAGCAGTCCCAAAGTTCAGCTTGATAATAAACATTGATATTGTATATTTGGTTATTAGTTACAAAATGACATTCCCACTTTATTAATTTTAATTAAAATATATATTTAAGAATATGTTAGGTTTATTTCAGTATTTTTAAGCTTGTTTCTTTCTACTAATTCCTGAAACTTCACTGAATTTCCTACTGACGTCTTTTTTCAATTGACTATTAGTGGTTTTTTTTTATTCTAGTATTGAAATGAGCTGTATTGTTTTAACTTAACTGAGAAACATACTTTATTAATAAACAAGATCATGTGAAATAGATATTGATGGATATTTTTCAAATATTACAAGAAGGAAAGTGGGTAGGTAGGTGGGAGGAAGGAAGGAAGGTGTCAGCCCTGGAACTATTTTGGAAATCTTCCGGGCTGCCACCACAAGGCTGGTTGCTGCTGTGGGAACATAAGGGGGGGAGATAGAGATAACTGGGGGAATTGTAGCAAAAATTACATTCTTTCTCATATATTTGGAAGGCATAGGTCAAAGGCAGCTGAAGGAGGACTGTGACCTGATTGGAGCATGTAATGGACATGTGACCTGGGGGGCAAGAACTTTGGGTTTTGATTTGGGTGGGGAAAACCTCAGGTCCTTCAGAGTCGGGTTTTCACCAACTGTGCCAATATGACATTCCTAATAAATTCTTACTTTGAGGAAACCCCAGGCCTCAGAGTTTTGATTTTGTTGGGACTCTTACTTGGATCCCTGACAGAAAGAAGGAAAGAAAGACCTTCTCTCCATGTGGATTTAGTACCAGTAGGGACTACTCATTGAGTATGGTTTGTTAGCCATCTACAAATCCATCCTGTGGTTATCTATGTTATCTATTCCACATTTTTCTAGCTTACCAAGAAGTAGATTGGTTTTGAAATAAAAAAAGAAAAGAAAAGCCTTTGAGTCCATTTGATTAAAATAAAGGGTTCTTTTATTAAAAGTGTTGGTTGCAGTAAATTTAAGCCAGCTCTGAAATCACTGAACTCACTGGATACAAAATAAGGTATAGGTTTCCCCTAGCCCATCTCTCCCCCTATGACCAGTCCATTTCCAGCCTACCAGAGCTCACCAAGATGTTTTGAGACCTCTGAGATGTTTGAGGGTAATCCACATACTTCATAAGGTCCATCCTTATGAATGGGATCCATGGGATGGATGGGTACCAACAGAATCCAGCTACTCTGGTCCTTCTCACCTGCCATTCCCCCCTCCAAATTTGCTATCACGTACACACAAAGCTTTGTTGCCCTTTCATCCTTCCCCCGTCATCCTTCCTCTTTCCCCTTCTTCTTTTGATGGCAGGATGCCTGTAAGGCTCCAGCCAAACCAGGTAGAGCTGACAAAAAATATTGTGTACTCACTCAAATAATGGTTAGACTGGACAGAATACAACTAAAATGTAAAAAAAAGAAGAAAGGGTGCGTTAATTAAAAACCATCTAGGTCCCTCATAGTTGAAACACATTTTCACTGGCCCATTTGGGAAACACCACTAGGATATATGCCATGGGGAATTGTTCCAGGAAATCTCAGAGAGTTCCTAAATCTAAAAGAGTTTGGTGGTGGAAGCAAAAACCAATTAATTCCAAAGAGATCTCAGAGATTTAAAAGAGTTTGCCCTATGTATGTCCTACTTTAAGGGGATCAGACTAGGTGACCTGCAAGTTCTCTTCCAACTCTACAGTTGCATGACTTTCCAATCAGAGTTGTCAAATTCACAGAAAGAGGCACACAATTGTGGCTTCACAAATACGTTTTCCTCATGCCAAGTGCCACAGACTCCAGGGTTATGGAAATAATGTGGACATTTCTCTCTCCTAAGATTCATCAAACACTAGCAATTCTTACTTCGTCTCAGTAGAGTTCCAAAGATTAACCCCTTCTGAGCATAAAGAAGTTTGTGTCAGGTCAAAACATGTTTACTTTGTATGCTCTGAATAATATGGCTGGGTCCCTTTAAAGCTGGAGCTAAGATCAATGCTTATCTTGAAGACTTAAAACCCTACTTGAACTCTCTGGAGTCATCAGAGCCCCACACTTCCTACATCATCCTCCACTGACTTTTCTCTAGGAAGAAAGTCTCTTTCTGTAGACAATGAGTTGTCTCTTAATGTTGCTATGGACTTTGCCTACAGCCATCCAGATGGACCTGAGGCCAAATTGCTTCTGGAGGAGACCTTTCCTAGTGCAAAAAGACTATTACAGACCTGGAAATTTCATCATGGGTGGAAACCTGCCTCTCTCTATTCCGATGATCATACCACTTCCTTTACTTGAGGCTCCTGCTTGGGATAACCTTTCTCTGTAAGTGTTTCCTTGATTGTCTTTTATTCCAGGGCAACGTGGAAAGGCTAGTCTTGAGGATAGGGCAGATTTAATCTCACCCAGCCTCTGTTGATGTAGATGTAGTTAGGACACACTGATTCTCCTTGATGATTCAATCTCTCTCTAATTCCTTTCTCATGCCCTCTGACTCTTCAGTGGTGAAGAAAAGCTTGTCACACTGAATTGGGAATCAACTTTTTTCATATTCCTGAAGGCAAGGTACATATTGCAGAGAAACCAGTTTGGTTTCTAAATTCATCTACTCGTCTCCTTATTCAGATGATCTCTAACACCATCCTTCATGCTTGCATTACATTGCATGTAGAAAAGAAATCTGTCTTTTGTCTCATGAAGTCTGGCTTCCCACCAATCTCCGGTTAATCCTGGGCACTTTTAGGTGAGCAAAGCGAGCTTCTTGGAGAATCCCCGGGAGAAAGAGTTCCACATTCTGAGACACTAAAAGACCTTTTTCTAACTGGGGGGGGGTGTCCATCCAGGTATAGTGGCATAATCATTTCTAGCCAGCAAAAAATAATCTGGTCAGGCATTCAATGTAATTCAATTTCATTGCATTTATTGGGTTTATAAAGTCACCTAATTCAAAAGAACCCTGAGAACAATCAATCAATCAGAATAGAGCTGGAAGGGAGTTTGGAGGTCAGTGGAGCAAGCTTCTTTGGAGAATCCCCAGCAGAAAGAGCTCCACATTGTGAGACACTAAAGGCACCTTCCAGATATATTGGCTTAATCATTGCTAGCCAGCAAAGGTCAACCTGGTCAGACATTCAATTCAATTCAGTTTCATCTAATTTATTGGATTTCTAAAGCCACCTAAAGTCAAAAGGACTCTGAGAACATGATAGTGTGCCAGATTGGGGGAAAGTGTCTGAAAAAGCAGGGCAGAAGGATTTCCATCACTGGCTATAATAAAATATATACATTTTAGCAAGATGTTAAGCCAGATTTCCTTAACTGGATTGAGAAATTCATTTTTGGAAAAGTCAATGCTGACTTCAACTGAGGTCATGTCATAAATTATAACGTGCATCAACTCATAGAAATTCTGAGACAGGGAAAGGAGTTTTTGTCAAACACTATTGACAATATTAACAGAATCAATTGATTGACAGAAACTTGTTTTCTGATAGCAGTAAAATAAATTATATCAATCTGTGTTATGATTAACTCCTAGAATTCTGATAATGCTTCCTTAACAAAAATCTCCCTCCTGCTCCTTTCTAATTTTTGTCCTCTAACACTTGCAACAAAGACCTATTCCCAAGAACTACCAACACATTTTGGCTTTGGCATTTGCAATCCAGGAGGTCAACAAAGACCCACAGCTTCTCCCCAACATCACTCTGGGCTTCCGCATCTACGAAGAGAACCAGTATGCAAGCATGGCCCAAGATGTCAGTCTGTCTCTGCTCTCCAGCTGGGGGAAATTGTCCCCTAACTATAAGTGTGACACACAGGACAACCTTCTCTCTGTCCTTGGGGGTCTCAACTCCAGAACCTCGTACCAGATGGCAACCATATTTGGCAATTTCAAGATTTCTCAGGTACCTGGACATGCAAAATGATGAAAGGGTGAATGCAGAGGTAATGGTGTAACCACACTCTGCCTTGTGTGGTTACTGTCAACACCTCCCAGAGTCAATTCTATGATTGGTAGAAAACATCTCATGAAGATATTAATTGTGGGGATTGTGGTATGATTGGATACGCTGCTAGGCTAGATGGTGTGAGGTTGGTAACAAAAACTACAGGTAACATTATCTTTGCTTAAATTCTTCCTTTTCCTCCATCTACACCCTCCCTTCAGCTAGGTTATCGCTTCTCAGATCCAGTTTTGAGGGATAAGACTCGGTTCCCCACCTTCTACCAGATCGATCCCCAGTATCACCTACAGAATTCAGCCATTGTCCGGCTCCTTCTCTATTTCCAGTGGAACTGGATTGGGATTATTGTTCAGAACTCAGAAAGCAGTGACCATTTCATCCAGATTTTTAACAGCACCCTTGCCCAGAATGACATCTGCATACAATTTGTGAAGCAGATCCGGTCCCGAATCACAGTGTTTAATACATTGCACAAGGAACAAATAGATCTGCTTTGTACACTTTTGAGCAATGATGCTCAGGTTTTGATTGTCTCGGGGGATTCAAATACTGTGCAAAGTCTTATATTATCTCTCTACTTTTATGAAGAAGAGAATCACATCACTATTGGGAGGGTCTGGATCCTGACCACCCAATGGGAATTTTCAGCCATTGGCTATCACTACGATTGGCTGAAATTAAAAACCCTCCATGGTGCTTTGTCTTTGACAGTCCATACAAACCTGGTGCCAGGATTCAAAGATTATCTCTGGGCTCTGAATCCACATGAACCCCACGGAGATGTCTTTCTCCCTGAATGGTGGGAGGTTGTATTTGACTGCGAGGTTCTGAAGGCAGGTGTGTCCTCACCTGATGGCCGAAGGGTTTGCACAGGGGAGGAGAACCTGGGTGCCCTCCCAGTATCCCTGTTTGATGAAAAGATGACCGGTTTCAGCTACAGCATCTACAATGCTGCCTGTTCTGTAGCACATGCATTACATGCTGTGTATATGTTGGAATCACAATGGGCATTGAAGAGGGGCAGAAAGAATCCACACCTTCACCTCTCTGTGAAGCCCTGGCAGGTAATTCTCATTTTCAGGTCTTCCCATCTGCTTATCAGGCCTGCATTTTGGCCTGACAAAACTTTCAACTATTCTACTATGCATTTTTCTGTTGTGGGAAAATGGGAGGGGGATAGTGTAGAGTTGGAGACATATAGCCATGTTTACATTCTTTCTCGTAAGCCAAGGTCATCATTTGTCTTCACACCAGACCAGAACAAGGTGGGCAAACCTGCCAGCATGGCAGAGAGAAATTGGACCATGTGACGGACTTGTCGGTGTAAGGGCAGGATCTTCAACTTTCAACTGATGGGTGGAAACCTGTAAATCTTCAGATTTGGGTTTCAACAGTTTGTGCCAACATGTCTCTCCTACTAAATTGGAACTTTGAGGAATGCTTTGCCTTGGAGTCTGATTTGTTCAGGGATGATATTTGGAATGCTGACATTGGTCTTCTCTTCTGTTTGGTTATGTTCACTTTGCACTGTTTTAGGATTTATAAACTTTTTTTGCCTTCAATCTCTCCTATCTTGTCCACATACTTTTCCCCTCTTTTATTTAAATCTCATATCTTGACCTTTACCAAATTTTCAGCAGAAGGTTCATAAGGAAAGAATGAAGTAAACGAGGATGAGAAATAAGGTACAGAGTAAGAAAACAAAATAAAAGTCTCAGTTCAATGTGGGACCAAAAAACAACATATTTCATGGGTTCCCTATTCTACTGCTCTATGTTGTCATTTTAGACACAGACGCTCACTCCCTATAACTATTATATTGGTAGATAATATTTTATGGGATGGTGAGTATTTCAGGCAAAACACGCTATTGGAGTAGCATATCGGTTCAATCCTTGAAGCAGAAAAGTCTAGTCACTCCAGAAATGGAACTTTGCCTCAACTTATAGCTCAGTTGGGATTCTGATGCAATAACAGTGTCAGGCCTACATTTATGTCTGTTGGATCTTTGGCTTGCCACACTTTCTATTATTCTACTATGCATTTCTCTATTGTGGGAAATTGGGAGTGGGGATAGTGTGGAGTTGGAGATATGTAGCCATAATAGCATTCTTTCTAGAATGCCAAGTTCAACCTTTGTCTTTGCATCTGACCGGAACAAGATGGGCGAACCTGCCAGCATAGCAGAGAGAGGTTGGACCATGTGATGGACTTGTGAGTGTGAGGGCAGGATCTTGAACTTTCAACTGAGGGGTGGAAACCTGGAAGTCTTCAGATTTGGGTTTCCACAGTTGTGTCAACATGTCTCTCTTAATAAATTGGAACTTTGAGGAATGCTTTGCCTTGGAGTC